>CAUYRT010080247.1:0-14997 GCA_963574885.1 Lepilemur ruficaudatus | reverse complement strand
TTATATTTTGAATGAATGAGATTCCTTATTCTCTAGTTCAGAAACAAAATCCCATTATCATATGATCTAGCAATCCCACTTCTGGCTATGTATCCAAAAGAACTTAAAGCAGGAACTTGAACAGATATTTGTACACTCATGATCATAGCAGCATTATTTACGATAACCAAAAGGTGGAAGAAATCCAAGTGTCATCAACAGATGAATGGACGGATGAATAAACACAATGTGGCAAATGCATATAATGGGATATTATTCAGCCTTAAAAAAGAAGGAAATTCTGACACAGGCTACAACATGGATGAACCTTGAGGACATTATACTAAGTGAAATAAGCCAGACATAAAAAGACAAATATTGTATGATTCCATTTATATGAAGTATCTAGAGCAGTCAAATTCATAGCAACAGAAAGTAGAATGGTGGTTGCTAGGAGCTGGGGGGCGGGAGAAATGGAGAGTATTGCTTAGTGGATAGAGTTTCAGTTTTGCAAGATGAAAAAGTTCTGGAGATCGGATGCCCAACAATGTGAATATACTTAACATACTGAAGTGTACACTTAAAATAACTACAGTGAGAAATTTTACATTATCTACATTTTCCACAATAAAAAACAAAATCCGTTTCCCAAGTCCCACATCACACAAACCTGTCCAAAAACCTCTTCGTTAACGGTGAAAGTGAGGTCCAGGATGTCCGTGATATTGTTGTCCTTCATCCATTGCAAGCTCTGGTGGAATTCCTCGTCCAGGTATTCCAGGTCACTCAAATCACAGGGCCTGGGCGAATTCAAAGGCAGAAAGGCAAACAGAATTACTGAACAAATGGCTGCCCGGACCCTATTCCAAACGTGGTTATGCCGCTCCTCGCTGAAACACTGCAGGCTCGTTCTAACAGCTTGGCACTTTTGAATATACTGATGAATCTCAGTTTGTTCATTAATTTTAGTTCATTCAATAATTTTCCTTTAAAAAGAAAATGTTAAAATATTTACAATAATAAACAAAATAATTATTGACTCATGGACTCTTTCCTTGGCAATTATCACTTTAAAGTGATAGATCAATTCTGCTTAATAGTTTAATGCAATGTTTGTAATATTACTATAATTTTTTCTTTTTTTGAGACAGAGTCTTGCTATTAATATGTTGCCCAGGCTGGTCTCAAACTCCTGGGCTTAGGTGATTCTCTCGCTTCAGCCTCCCAAGTAGCTGGGATTACAGGCAGGGGCTACTGTGTCTGGCCTGTAATATTATTATAATTTTTATACAAACTGATTCATATCCATTATATGACATTTTGATAATAGAGTCTTCCCCTACACCAACATAAAATCCCCAAATGTACTAAAAGGTGTATGTGATATCTAAGCACTCAGAACCACCCTAACCCTAACAAGAATGGTTAAGGCAAAACAGGAACAAAAGGGTCAGAGGTGCCAGAGAGCTCAGTGCCCTTGTCCTACAGACAGAGCCCGGGTGGGACCACAGTCTGCAAAGCACTTACAGTCTCAGCAGAGCCTTGTAGAAGGGCCTTGTGAAGAAAGCGTCGAGGAGGTACTGGTGGATCAGAGCCAGGCCTAGGATGCGACCACTAAACCTGAACCTGCAACACAGGCAAGGCAGAGAAATTTAAGGGTAAGTAGGAACTTATATTACAAAACATTTCAGTTTGCATTTATATTGAATGTGTTTTCTTATAGTATTCATCTTAAGCTGCTTGAGGAATTTTCCCATGGATGGTGCCGGGGAGGCAGTTGTGTTTGCAGACCGTGGGGAGGAGTTACACAGACTCAGTGTAGTAAGAAGAGAAGCTGAGTGAGCGTGACTATTTAATATTGCCAGCCACACACAAACACAGAGCAGGGCCACTGCTAGGAAGAACTGGTCATATAGACCCGGCCACCTCCAGATGTAAGTGACTTTACTGATTTGAATCCTTGTCTGGGCAATTAGCTCCCTGAAATTCTTGCTGGTGACTTGCTTAGCTAAATGCCAGGCTGCCTGGAGCTGGATCCCATTGTTGTCCTGCTCCTAAACCAGCCTCTTGCCTGCTGGTCCGGCACCCTGTGGTTTCCCCAGCATGGGGGTGTGGCCCATCTCTGGCAGCTACCTTCCTAACTGGAGTCTCCCTGGTCTCCTATCTAACTAGGTTTTCACCTAATCACAGACTTAGTTGTGACTTTTCTAAGATCATCCCTGTTGGAATTTCCAACTAATCTGTCTCTAATGCCTTTTTTTTTTTTTTGAGACAGAATTTCACTCTGTTGCCCAGGCTACAGTGCCGTGGCATCAGCCTAGCTCACAGCAACCTCAAACTCCTGGGCTCAAGCGATCCTCCTGCCTCAGCCTCCCTAGTAGCTAGGACTACAGGCGTATGCCACCACGCCTGGCTAATTTCTTTTTTTTTATATATATATAGTTTAGTTGTCCAGCTAATTTCTTTCTATTTTGTTTTTAGTAGAGATGGAGTCTTGCTCTTGGTCAGGCTGGTCTCAAACTCCTGAGCTCAAACAATCCTCACCCCTCGGCCTCCTAGAGTGCTAGGATTACAGGCATGAGCCACCACGCCCGGCTTCTAATGCCTTTTATGAGGCTCTTTTTAGACTCAAAGGATTTCCTATTCTGTACCTTCTATAAGAATGTTAAAATGAATAGATTATCTGATTCTACAGAATGAGCGTAATGATATTTATTTTTATTTTTATTTATTTTTTTATCAGTAACATTACTTTATTTCATAGTAATTGTGTTAGATGATTACAATGTGCCATCCACACGCTAAGCACCTCATGTACAGAATCCTGTTTAATACTCATATGATATTTATTTTTTATGTAAAAAATTTTTTTTGAGACAGAGTCTTGCTCTGTTGCCCGGGTTAGAGTGCATGTGCCTCACTGCAGCCTCAAACTCCTGGGCTCAAGCGATCCTCCTGCCTCAGCCTCCTGAGTAGCTGGGACTACAGGTGCTCACCACCCCGCCCAGGTAATTTTTCTATTTTTTGTAGAGACAGAGCTCTCACTCTTGCTCAGGTCTCAAACTTCTGACCTCAAGTGATCCTTCTGCCTTAGCCTCCTGAAGTGCTAGGGTTACAGGTGTGAGCCACTGTGTCCAGCCAGAATAAGCGTAATTATAAATAACAACACTCCAAATTGCCTTGTTTGAAGCAGTTGATTCTTTTTGCCTGAAATAACATGATAGTGTTATTGACTGCGAAGAGACTAGAGACAAACAGAACCTCAGTGGATGTCCTGTGGGGAACTGTGGATGGAGAGGCTCGTGGGAGAGTCAACATATTTTTGGGTCTTTGAGGCCTGGGTGCCCCACCAGTGCTTCATCCCTCAGTGCTCCTTCCTGACCACCCCAATAACTGACTGGTCCCCATGATGGCAGCCACAGGCCTGTGTATAAAAACACGGTTCTCTTCTACCCCAACACTGGCTGACCCACTCTAACCAGACTCTAAGGCATTGAGGCTGATGCTTCTAACATGGCAGTGGGGTTGTGGCCTTCCAGGTGGAGAAGACCGGGACAATCTGGACTAGGAACGGAGCCAATGCTAACACAGAGCTGCCTGGCCAAGTGCCCACCTCACTTAAAGGACCCCCTGAGGGCCCAGTAAAGAGAAGTGGTAATCCTGGCAGGTGGTGAGTACATGCAGATTTGCAATAGATGGAAACATTCAGCAAGAATACTATTTTCCGTATAACGTTAAAAATTGAATATCTCAATGAATTGAAAATTTTCTAGAAAAGTAAAAATTATTCAGATGTATTCAGGAAGAAGTAGAAAACTTAAATAGACCAATAACCATAGCGTAAATGAGAAAACCTCAAAGAAAAAGAACTATCTCCAAAACTGATGCTGGGACTAGAGAGAGAGACACATATATTTGACAGACATGTTCGTTCAAACTCTCGAGGGACAGAAAATCTGTCTGCTATTTAGACAGTTCCAGAAATCAGAAAAAGGATGGAAAACTTCTTAATTTATCCTTGTCAGCTACCATAACCTCAAAGTGGAACCTGGAAAAGGTAACACAAGAAAGAAAGCTAAAGATATTTTCACTCGTACACAGAAAAGTCCTAAATAAAACACAGACTTGAACTTGTCAGTTCATTCCCAGAACAACGCAAAATGATTAAGGAGATTTAATTTGAGGAAACTAAGGGTAGTTTGATACTAGGAATTGTATTATTAAAGTTAATTATATGGTCAAAAGACAAAACCAAAAATCATATGATCTTTTGGAGTTTTTTGGTTAGAAACTGAAAAGTTACTGAAACTATCTGCCACCAATTTCTGGAGAAAAAATTTATTGTAGTAAACCAGGAACAGACGAATGCTTCCTTAACATAATAAAGAACATATATCTCAGCAATATGAGTTGTTTTCCTTTTTTGAGACAAGGTCTTGCTCTGTCACCCAGGCTGGAGGGCATGATCATAGCTCACAGCAACTGCAAACTCCTGGGCTCAAGCAATCCTCCTGCCTCAGCCTCCCAGAGTAGCTAGGACTACAGCCACCACACCTGGCAAATTTTTTAATTTTTTCACAGAGACAGCGTCTTGCTGTGTTACCCAGGCTGGTCTTGAACTTCTGGCCTCAAGTGATTCTCCCATCTCAGCCCCCCAAAGTGCTGGGATTACAGGCATGAGCCACCACACCAGGCCTCAGCAATAGATATATTTAACAGTAAAAATACAAAAGGATGCTGGTTACCACCGCTCTTCACAACATTCCATCGGTTCTGGTCACTGAGGTTTATTATAAATGAAAAATTGGACGAATGCCTATTGGGCCAAAGCCTATTATTCGCAGCATCCCGCTGACCCTTGCAACACTCTGTTTTATGGTCATGGCCATCTTCAATTCACAGGTTAAAAAACTGGGGGTCAATAACAGGCTCAGGCAAGTCTCAGTGGGATGACATGCCGCGTCTCCTACCCCGGAGAGCGAGGGAGAGGCTGCCGGTCTGGTCTCGGCCGGGCTGCCTGGTGCGTGACCTGTGCAAGGGCTTGATCTCCCCATTCTCCCTTTCCTCTTCTGGAAAACTTCACCCTTTCAATGTTACCTATTATTAATATTATTAGTAGTCACATTTCATGGTGGCTATCAACACCTCCCGTGCTAAGTAGAAATATTTTGCTTCAAGTAACCTTCAATTAACTTATGCCAAAGGGGGAGCTCATTATAAAGCCATGGGGGTGTCTCAAGGAACCAGGGTCAGGAGTGCAGCTGGGCCTCAGGAGCACAAGGGGCGCGAGTGCCATCACCATCCCGCACCCAGCCTCTCCCCTTGGCTCCTCTCTGCGCCCTTCTCCTCTCACACCTGCCATGGTTTACATCCTGGAGTTCCAGCGCCAGAGTGACCAACTTGATTCTCTGACCTAGGTCCAAATTTTCAGCACGATTCACGGACTGTTCTCACTCAGGTTGCGTCAATGATGAGTGACCAGGGAGGAAATCTCAGTCTGGTGCCTTACTCAGTACTTTGCAGCTAGGACCACTGTTGCTTGCCTCCTAACCAGGGCTGGGATCAGATGGCGTGCAGGACAGGGGTCTTTCCTAGCACTGTAGTGCAGACCACCAACAGAGAATTGTTTATTCGCTTTGAGTAGGGTAGACCGTAAGATGGAATTCCTAAAGGCAAAATTACACTGGTTTCATTGGCTGACATGGGCAAAGAATAGGCCCTAGATATTTTTTCATAACTGTGCAAGTAAACTATGATAATGTGGTTTGTCTTTCTATAAACACAGACAGGATGGCTCTTAGCCAGCCTGGAATATACAGTAAAATATATTCCAGAGCGATGAACTATGATCTGGGATGTGTTTGTATAAAGCACAATGCAGAGACTATACAATTCAAATCCAAAACAATAGCTTAAAAAGCACAGATGGGAATGAAAAAGCTTGTTTCATTGATGAACTGCTGTAGGGTACAATGCCTTGAATGAGAAACCACCTAGTAAGTGTGTGTCTCCGGGAAGCTGATTGCATCTGTTGTTAACACAGGTTGAAAATGTGTAGGGAGTCTGACACGGAAAGAAAACACTTTTCTTTAGTTGCTGGATCTAAGATTAGTGTGTCCACATACATAGTAAGAAGATAGCTGAAGAAACTATCCAGACAATTTAAGCAAAAAAGTGTTATTTTGATCTAAGTTACTTGGCACAAATAAAGAATTCTGAGGATAAATTAAAGTAAGACCCCCGCAGAAGTAGGGCCCCAGTTGGAGATGCCTGTGTGTGAACTTGCAGGGCCTTGGTCACTCCTTTCTCTCTGGGCTCCCCCGAGGAGTCTCATCTGATGCCGCAGGCCAGCCCTGCTCTCTCTTTCCGGGCTGCCATTCTTGAGGCCGTGCTTGGACCCAGCTTCTATTGTCGCAGCCTCTGCGACCGTGTGGTCCACCTGCCGCAGGCTCCAGGGCCTCTGCTGCCCGCCCAGGCTGCTGTCAGACCCCGTCTCCTTCCTCCCTGTGCCCATTTTTCCTTTGCCAGCAGGGAAAACCTCCTCTGTGTCGACCTGCTGTGTTAGGGGGCCTCACCGCGGAGCTGCCTGGGCCCTGAGCTTCGAGGTTTCCTCACTGTCTTTTAATCCCGAGGGTGGCAGGTCCTGGTGGGTTTAGGGAACAGCCACCCCCGCTCATTCACATCCACCCCGGCTGTGCCATTCCTCTGCTTCTCTTGGGCTGTATTGCGCCTGAAGAGCCCGCCTCAGAGTTTGCTTTCTGTCAGCTCCCGGCTGCGAGTACATCGGACATGGCCACGAGGGCGTGAATTCCAGTGATGGGCACCATTCCGCTTCCCTTCACGAGAGTGGCCTCCGTACCCAGCAGCTGCAAACGCATACGGGTGCAGGTGGCTGAGGATAAGAGGGGACAAGGCGTGCCACCCCCTGGAGCCCTCCCCCCAGCAGTGGGCGGTGGGTCTCAATCTCTTCTCCAATCTAGCTACCTGCTGTATACGGCACCCCCATGTGTCAGGAGTGGAGTCTCCCTGGGCAGAGGCGGGGAAGAGAGTCTCTCCCTCTGGTGCCGTTTTGGGTGCAATTTAAAACCTCCCGGGAGATTCTGAAATGCCATCACCATGAGACGTATTCCTGACTTTTAAAAGACACATAAATTATATTTTCTCCCTTTATTTACCAATTAGAGATATGTTTCCACAGAAACCCATTTAGACCCAAGACACCACAGGAAGATGAATGATATAGTGAAATACCAGGAACCCACATTTATCAGAAAAAAAAAATCCTTTCTATGGAGAGTTAGTCAGGTACAGGTCTCCTTGGTGAGAAGGCATGGTCTGTTCTCCCTCAGGAACAGCTCACAGTTAGATTTCTCAATCTACCCACCGACCACCGCTGTGGAAACATCCCTCGGACTCTGACACAAGTTATTTTCCTACCCCTGCTTTCAGTATGTTGCAGGCTTTTGTTTTTGGTATCATCGACCCCTTCCCTCCTGCTGAAGGGAAAAAAAGTGGAATTGAGTATTTTTTAGCCTGAAGAAAAATACAACCAAAATAGAAAATATCAGATGAAAAAAAATGAGTCCACTCTGCCACCTGAGGCAACATTTGTGGCCCTGAAGGTCCTCTCCCCTGGACCATCAGTCGGCGGGAGCCACCGTGCCCACATCAGAGGCAGCACAGACACCCTCCCGTGTCTGTGAATGGAGGTTTTCACTAACTTTAACAGACTGCAAGATATTTCATTTTATGAACGCTTTACACTTGGTTTGGCCCTCTCCCCTCTGATGGAAACCTAAGTGTTTTCCATTATTATCCATCTGCTCCTGGCCCCTGGGGAGCCCGGATCCAGCACGCAGCCAGGTCACTCTGGGACCATCGGGCAGCTCTGGGAACGAGCAGATGCCACCGTTGGAGCTTGCACAGGAATGCCTCGCCAGATGTCTGGGAGACAGACTGGATCTGCCGCTGAAGAAAACAACTACAGCCACTTTGACCTTTCATGAAGACGCAGAGGGCAATTATGGCAGGAGATCTGAAAGGAGCCAACATTATTGGCAAGGATTTATCACAGTTCCATCTGGGTTTTGTACATTTCAGTGAGAGTTTGAAAGACAATGGAGTTTCACACATTTCCAGCACATTTCCCCAAGTGGCTTAAAAGCCCAGCAAAGACTTGACCCTCACCCCGAGTATATGACCGAGTATATAACCCTTTGGGCTGCTTGCCAATAATCCAAGAAAGGCAGTGTGGTGTGCAGGATGACATTGCGAGGTCTGATGTCAGGCTGCCCTGCCTCCATTTGAATCTTCTGACATGTGTGATTTTGGGAAAACTGTTTAACATCCATGAGTCTCAGTTTACTCATCTTTAAAATGGGGCTCATAATTGTATCTACTGTATAGGGCAATTGCTAACATGCTACAAGACTTTGAACAAGGACTTGTGGAGGTCAGTCCATCTGGGAGTTTAATAAATTATTATCCATAGACTGGCATGTCTGATTTCTTACACCAGACTCAGAAACCTAGAGCTAAGCACCTATCCTAGGTTGAAGGGTGAGAATGTGGACTGGACTGCAGTGGCTAGCCTGCAATTTCCTACTGCAAATTTCTGATCTGCTTACAAACAGCATTTACGTATCACAGTGCCTGGCACAGGTAAGGGCTTCGTCAAGATTTGTTGCATGGGGTCAGTGCAGTTGTTCACGGCTGTAATCCTAGCACTCTGGGAGGCTGAGGTGGGGGGATTGCTTGAGCCCAGGAGTTTGAGACCAGCCTGAGCAAAAGTGAAATCCCGTCTCTACTAAAAATAGAAAAAAATCAGCCAGGTGTGGTGGCGCATGCCTGTAGTCACAGCTACTTGGGAGTCTGAAGCAGGAAAATTGCTTGGGCCCAAGAGTGTAAGGTTGCAGTGAGCTAGGATGATGCCACTGCAGTCTAGACCGGGTGACGGAGTGGAGACTCTGTCTCAAAAAAAGAAAAAAAAATTGTTGAATGGAATTAAATTGAAAATTATCAAGTGTTTTTATCCCAGTGGAGCACAACGATACGAACATACTGAAAATGTCTGAAATATCGTACACCATCTGAACCCTGTTTGATTAACTATGTTAATTGCTCAAATTTCCCATATCTATAGTAGGTCTCCATCCAGGAAGATGGATGGAAAGACCAGACTGCAGAGAGTTTCAGTGTCTGAGTTGATGTGTGGGAAGATGAGGTGGATGTTTTACACCAAGAGGCTGAAATAGCGGGTCTCTCCTTCCCTCCCTCGCTCCCTCTTCAATCTCTCCAGAGAAACTTTGCATGGGAACATGTTTTTGCAGGAATTAGTATGTCATGATTTCAGTGTATTTTTGAACTGATTCTTTAAAGGAAAGTAGTTTTCTTAACAACAAAAAATGCAGTCGGGAAGCACGTGAGAGGAATCTCTCACTCCCAGCCGGGACTTGCGGCAGGGCTTGCCAAGTGGAGACAATAAAAGACCTAACGATACCCTGGAAGCACATTTTGGATGGTGGAACAAAAGACTTTTAAAAGGCTTCTAGTCAATCCTTTTATATGAAAGTGATACCAAAACAGAGTGAAACCCTCAGTGCAGCACCCGGGCAACATGCCAAGTTTGAAAAGGCTCTGCTGTGGCGTTTCTGGTAGTTTGATTTCCTGGTATTAAACCTGGGCACGTAAAAATTGTTTCAAGGTGTCTTCTGGTTTTGGTGACCTTCTTGGTCTCTTCCTGGCCTGCTGCATCACAAGGTCAAGGTATTAGTCTCTCTCTGCTTGATTCTCGGCTTCTGCATCCTTTGATATGTCGCACGCAGCTCAGCACCAGAGACACTCCCTGCGCCAGCTTCAGACGTGGGAGACCCAGAGCTGGCCCCCACTCC
This sequence comes from Lepilemur ruficaudatus, assembly GCA_963574885.1. Lineage (NCBI taxonomy): Eukaryota > Metazoa > Chordata > Mammalia > Primates > Lepilemuridae > Lepilemur > Lepilemur ruficaudatus. Next base: position 5,128 of record CAUYRT010080247.1, on the reverse strand, counting down.
CGGCCGTCCTGCCTGGACAGGGACCAGACAGTGTATTGGGGGGCAGTAAAGAGCCTGGACATTGGTGGTAATGTGCTTGGCTCTTGCTGCCTTTGTGGAGGGCATGGGGCCGAGGCAGATGCAGGAACACCTGGCAGGACAGGAAGGTCTGCTCAAAGCCCTGCACACAGTCTTCAGGCTTTAAAGTCCCCTTCCAACTGCCATGGCATCTTCTGCAGCACCAACATCTGTCAGCACCAGCACCCAATGGCAAAGCCTAGAGGCTCAAAAACATCTTGTTGGGCACTGAACGAGGCCAGACGTGCTGCTATCACTCCGTCCACTTCTGGATGTCCCCAGGATACGATCATAATGGACTGTCTCGCCAGTCATGATTCTGGTGACTGCACCCACCTATGCATTGCCTACCACCTGCAGGTTGACAGCCAGATGGTTTGTGTTGGCTGAGTTCTAGAAGATTCTCTCTGTAACAGTCACATTTTCCATCCCTGATACTTCTTGGATCTTCCCCAGACATTGTTTCCCTGGTAATGGACCTGGACCCCCAAGGGCTAAGGTCCTTTATGGGATCCTTTGTGGTTCTTAAGAAACTACAGCAGGTTCCTCAACCTTGGCACAATTGATGTTTGCTGTTCTGTGCATTACAGGATGTGGCCAGCATCTCTGACCTCCACCCACTAGATGCCAGTAGTTGCCCCGAGTTGTGACACCCAAACCATCTCCTGACATTGCCAAATGTCCCTGAGTGGTGGGACCAACACCGCCTTCTCCTGAGAACCACTGGAATACAGCATAGAGTTGGGGGGAGGATATCTAAATAGGCAATTCTATTCTCCTTTCTAACTGACACACTTGCCTTTCCCGAAAACTTGAAGAAGGCCATCTGGGCCCTCGGAGGCAACAGAGGTCATAAACTCCAAGGCTTTGTGCCCTATTCTGCATGTCTGAGCAGTTTTTCATTGCTCCCTGAATCTCTAAGTACTCCTTCCTACTCACCAAATATTATTATAAACTCCCACTAAGTATCTGGGCTGTAAGTTTCTTTGGGGAAATGATGAGAGGGGAGAATGAGTCCTCCTGAATGCACCAGGGAGCATCAGCTTTTCGCAGGGGCTGATGTATGATCTGAATTAAGAAACAGAGTGAGCTTCTGGGAGAATGAGCACTGCAAGCTGGGACAGAACCCCCAAGGTAGAGATGTATGGTTTGTCCGAACAACAGAAAGAGGCCAGGGGAGCTGGACCCCAGAAAGAGAAGGGGAGGAGGTAGACGGGAGTTTGGAGAGATTCCCAGGGGACAGATCATGCAGGGCTGAGCAGGCCCCGGGAAGGACTCTGGGTTTCATTGTAAGTATGGTGGGAATCCACTGGAAGTCTCACGCAGGGCCTCTGGAATGAACCGAATGATGAGTTCAAGTGATCACGCTGCGTGCTGCACCAACAGCGGCGAGGCTGGCGAGAGTGGGGACAGAGAGACGTCTGGAGGCTCCTGTGCCCACAGGGGAGGTGACGGTGGCTTCCACGAGGGTGGTAAGGAAGGCAACGAGGTCAGAGGGAGCCAAGAGGATTTACTGATGGATTGAAGGGGAGAGGTGAGGAAAGAGAGGCACCGAGGACAGCCTTGGGCCAGAGCAATTGGGCAGATGGTGGCATCATTTACTGAGACAAGAAACACCAGAAGACAGGGTCTGGAGGAGAAAACTGAAAGTTCTCTTTCAGACAGAGTAGTTTGTGATGCCTAATGAATATCTGTGTGGACTTGTGAGTAGGCAGTTGTCCCCAAGAGTCAGTTTTTCCAGAGCAGGGCAGGCTACAGAGGTCAGCGTGGGGCCGCCGGGATGCAGACGGCGTTTGAAGCCGTGCAGCTGGACAAGACCACAAGCAAGTTTGTGTGGAGGGCGAGGTGGCCCGAGGGCTGAGCGTTAACTGATACAGCATCCCGGGATCTGGAAGATGAGGGGCAGCAGTAAAGTACACTGAGAAGGCGGCGAGGTAAGGCGGGAAGCAGGGGACGTGCAGCGTGTGGTTCAGGAAGGAGGCCGAGGCCGACTGCGCCAGGTGCCTCTGAGATCAGGTGACAACAGGAGGTCCGAGGGTTGCCCGAGAGCTCTTTCCCTAGGGCGGAGGGGAGAAAGGGCAGGCTGAGGGAATGGGGGAGGGGCAGTGGAGAAAGTGAGCGCAGATAACTCTCCCTGGGAACCATCCGTAAAGGGGAACGTGAATTGTCGTGGTGAGCCGAGGAGTGTGTGGCATCAGAGGAAGTTTGGGGTTTTGTTTTTTCAATGTGAGAGAAACTGCAGAGAAATGTGTTCACACATTTTTCAATTTCAACAAACTTATTGAGTGCCTACTGCGTACCAGGTGTATACAAAGATCCTTCTGAGGAGTTTAGGGGACAGGAAGGGGACAGACACAGCGGTGCAGCGTCCGTTGCCATGGAGCAGCGCCGCAGAAGATGAGGGCACAGGATCCTGCGAAAACAGAGGAGGGAGGCGCAGCCTGGCGTGGGAGGGACTGAACTAGGCAGGGTTTCCGGACAACTGAGGTAAGCCTTAGAATTAGCTTGGAATTAGCATGGAAGAATGAATAGAAACTAGTCTGCTTAAGGAGACAGGGAAGGGCTTTTCAAGAAAATAACGTCCTATGAGGAAACAGGCGAGGAGCAAACGGGACGTGTTCAGAGCAGCATGCAATGCGCGGGTACGCAGCGTAAAGCGTGAGTGGCCCGTTGCGAGGTCAGGTGAAGAGAGAGGCGTGGGACGTCCTGGAAAGGCTTATTTTTCGTGCCAACAAGTTCAGCCTTCAAACTGGAGACGAGGAGGCCCCCTTGACAAGTTTAAATGAGGGAGTGACACAGTCGGCTTGGTACTCTTAGAGAAATCAGTTTGCAGTCACGTGGAGGGCAGATTTTAGGAGGGGCAGATTGGAGGGTGTTACAATATGTCCAGGCAACCGTGAGGAACATCTTGGAGGAAATCAGCAGGACAGAGAGCTTTGTGTGAGCTGAAGTGAAGGAGGGCGGCAAGAAGTGGCTCGGTGGGACAGATTCGATGTTAAACTTGCAGGAGGACCAAGGTGGAGACATGTCTACTAGGTACTTGGATAATAAAGTTTGAAGCTCAACAGAGAGGTCAAGGTTAAAAATATAAACGTAGAGTTTATAAAAGTTTGATTACATTGCTATATTTTATATACATTTATGTAAAGTTTATATTTCATATGAAATTATATCTACCTTTCCATCCACCCACCCATAAAAGAGCATGGGAAAACTTAAGTCAAAATAATGATAGCATTTATTTCTGTGTGGAGATATATTTTTACGTGTATTAAATTTTTTATAATGCGTGTACATTACTAATGTTATAAAACTATGTTTATATATAATAAAAACATAAGGAAAGCTAGGTGACAGTGGCATTTCAGAATCTAAGGGTGTAGAGTTTCAAACAGGAGTTCGTACCTACAGTAAAGTGTCCATTGAAGTCGAGAGAGGTCCTGGCTCACTGGGTTTGTGGATTAGGTGCTCTCTGTGTGGAAAGAGCACTTCTGGTGATGACTGTGGAGATGAGATTTCAGCAGGTGAAGAGGCGAGCGAGGGAAAGGGGCCAGAAGCAGGGAGAGCATCAGGTGCAGCGACAGGTGAGAAAGGGGTAACTGCGGGAGCAGGGCACGGGGCAGGTGGGGACAGGTGGGCGCAGGGCCTCAGTGGGCGGGTCTGCCTTGAACAGAGGAAGGGACTCAGGGAGGGTTGAGGCTGGGTAGGTTTTTGTATTTGGGGCAAGACATTGGGTGGTCACCTCAGTGTTTCTATTTCAGGAGGGTCCGAAGTCCTCTCACAGTGGAGGAGACTGGCTGGGAGGGCTTTCAGACCGTGCAATGGAAGATGCCGCGGGAAAAGGACGGGTGAGCTTTGCTGTAGAACCTCCTGAGACCAGAGAGCGTGATGCAGAGTTGTACCGTCTCTCGGATTATTTCATTTTCTCCAAGGCATGAGGTATGGGAGACCGCTCCCACACTGAATGTGGGAGAGTGAGTCACAGTATCGATCCACAGCGGCGTTTCGCCCATCAGACAGAGTGCAGCACGTAGGGGGAGGGATTGTGTGTGCCAGGAAAGGGGGAGCTCAGGCGCCTGCGGGGAGGGAGGCCCTGCCAGAGCAGCAGGTGGCAAGTCCATGGTGGGCACGAGCTGTGAGCAGCTGGGTGGGGGCAGAAGGGGCCGCCGGCTGTGGAATGTTGACAGTGGGATTTTAGAGTTCCAGCCTCTGACACGGCACAGTTCTGGGTGATAATGAGGTCGGGAGGCCATGTGGGAGCAGGTGGCTGGAGTGGAGCATAGGTCCAGGCTGCTGGGGTGGGGCAGGTTCTGTTCTTTATACCCAACTTTATTCACATGATGTTTGGGGGGACGTGTAAAGAATCCCCTCCCCCCCATGCCACAAAAACCTGTTTAAACATTGCAGATGCAAGGCATGATTTGTATTTGGTTTTCATAGCTTCCCTGTGTGTAGAAACAGTTTTGCAAATTAGCTGAGAAAACTTGACATTTTCTTCATCTGCCATGAAAGAGACTCTGCCAACACGAGATAATGACAGGATATTATCTTCAGATTGCTAATTAGCAACCGAAACGAATGTCTAGCCCTGATGCTGCCAAGTCCCCTCCATTAATATCTGCCCTGCAGGGGACAGAGGGGTGAGAACAGAGCCCATGGCGGCCAAGCGCGCAGCTCCCTCCTAGAGAAAGCCCTTTAAGAAGCGTTGTGTGACCCCCAGCATACCCTCTGACTATACATAGATTGCAAATAATGTACATAGTGTTTATTTGATTCTAAAACTTTAATTCAAAGGGAAACATGGTTATTAATAGAAGAAAAGTGATCATTTGAAAGTGTGGGCCGGTGTGGTGGCTCACACCTGTAATCCTGGCACTCTGGGAGGCCAAGGTGGGCTGATTGCTCGAGATCAGGAGTTCGAAACCAGCCCGAGCAAGAGCGAGACCCCATCTCTACTAAAAATAAAAAGAAATTAATTGGCCAACTAAAAATATATAGAAAAAAATATTACCCGGGCGTGGTGGTGTGTGCCTGTAGTCCCAGCTACTCGGGAGGCTGAGGCAGGAGGATT
>CAUYRT010080244.1:0-15067 GCA_963574885.1 Lepilemur ruficaudatus | reverse complement strand
TATATGAGAGCCACGTGCTCTGACATTCCTGAGCCCCAGGCCCAGAAGGCAAGGCTGTCCTTCCACAGCCAGGGCTTTGGGGTCAGGAGGGTGGTGACAGCTGAGGGTTTGCAGACGTTCAGTGGCTGTGTTGGTGATTTTTCTCTTTAAGGAGGCCTCAGGTCTTTGGGGCCAGCCAAGGATTAGGGAACAGGATGCACGCTGTCCGTGCTTGTGCTTGGTGCTGTCTCACCACACCTGCCCTCTCTTGCCCCTCACGTCGGCCAAGCAGCAGGGGAGAGGGACCGCTGTGCATGCGGAGGGCCCACCACAGCGTGGTTGCGAATAGAGGCAGTGGCCATGCGTGCTGGGCTGGACCTAAAAGGCACCTTGACTTCTTCCCCCACCATGGCCAAGGTCGTCTGTTTGCAAAGTCAGGTAGTGCCTCAGGGGGTAGCTGCTTGGGGAGCAGAGTTGAGAGATAATGAACATGGCCAAGTCGGGAGACAAACAGTCATACTCCGTTCATCGTGGGCAGAAGTGGGAGCCACGGATGTAGCTCAGGGAGCCTTGACCCTCCCCCACCTGCCCCTGCCCCAGGGAGCCCTTTTCTTCTCGGACAGCAACCCTGTAAGACCCTCCCTCCTCTCCCACAGCAGGGGCCATCAGGCCAGCAGGAGGCTTGGCCAGAGCCCAGGTGCTGGGATCAAGCCTCACTTGAGGTCCGAGGTATCCCCCAGTCCCAGCCTCCCCTTCTGGGCTCAGAAGGAAGTGCATTCTAATTATTCCCATTTCACGGAAGAGGAAACTGAGGCTCAGAAAGGCTAAGGGACTTGCCCAAAGTAAACATGGATGGTGGAGACAAGATCCCAACCCACATTCACGGGGCTCCAACTGCCATGCTGGGTCTCCGTGCAGTCACCAAGCTGCCTGACATCCTGTGGGCAGTGGGGTGTGCTTCCTGTCATGGAATCTCCCACGGGTGCCGTCCCACTGAGAGCTGGACGTTCAGGGCACGGCAGCCTTCGCCACCCGGTTCTACTTCCTCCCAATTCTGTGACAAAGTTTCAGATATTCCTTATGGAAGAGTAACCTTGACTCTTTTCCTCTGCCTGCTCAACAGTTCTGCGTTGCCTAATGTGAAACTAAGGCTTGGAGACAATCACATTCAGGAGAAAATAGAACTCTTGCTTGTAAAGAAGCTCAAGGGAGTCCGACTCCATGAAGACTCTGGTTTATCAAATAAAACACAATAGGAATTTAAAGCAAAAAAATGCATGGGGCAAACCTAGCAAGGTCACTGAGTTTATTGTGAGGCCATTCATGGTGCAAATAGCAATTTTCTCACATATTACAACATCCATAAAGGTCGTGACAAATTTTTTGACATCAGCATCACCAAAGTCAGGGTAAAGTTTGTTTGTTATGAAGTTAGCCGGCTGAGGGGAAGGCTCGCACCTTCATTTGTTTTTAGGGGCCAGAAGTGAATAGGCTGATCCTCATTTTTTTTTTTTTTTTCCCAGTTGGGAGATACGGTGAGCTCACTTACTCTTCATGGTAACAAGAGCGGATCAGTTTTGTCTCCACACTAATAAATACCTATTCTGCTGAAACTAGACACTATCCTGACTGCAGATTCTGCTGTTTGCAATTGATGAAAGAGCTTAAAGGTTCACTGAGTCCAATTCCTGCATTTTACAAGCTAGGAGGTAGCACCCAGAGGGGAGGAGGATGTGGTTTACCTAAGGCCCCTGGACCTCCCTGTTCCTCTTTGTCCCAGTGTACTGACCAGAAGGCCTGGGAATAAGAGAGAGAGAGAGAGAGAGAGAGAGAGAGAGAGAGAGAGAGAAAGGTCTCCTGGTCCTAGGCGACGATGACCTTCACTCTGCGTGGTAGTAGTATGATGAATGCCCTATTTGGCTCAGCTCCACACAGGTAAGGCCTTTTGAGCCGCACCTCAGGTTCAGTCCCAGCCCAGGCCCTAGGAACCCACCCCCGCCCTGCCCCAGGCCTAGGCAGTAGGGGTACAGGCAATTCTCACGTCACCCTGAGGGCTCCACGGCAAGTCTTCCAGGTTGCTGGTCTGGTCCTGCCCTCCTGGTCAAATATTACAAATATTAATAATGGTAATGATTAGTTTGACCTCTCTTCCCCCATTTGGATGCCCTTGATTTTCTTCTCTTGTCTGATTGCTCTGGCTAGGACTTCTGTGTCGGGTAGGTGCGGGGGGAGGAGGGGACGGGTAAATTCACACCTACAGGATACAGTGCGTGCTGTCTGCGGGATGGGCAAGCTTGTGGCTCTGACTCGGGTGGTGCAAAGGCAATTTATGTAATCAAAGCATTTGTAACCCTGCAATACTCTGAAATAAAAAAAAAAATAAATTAAAAAACAATGGCCATGATTACCATCCAAGCATTGTACTAATCACTTTGTACGTAATGTAACAGTTATTTCTCTAAGAAATACAAGAGGCTGATTTCATTTCCATTTTGTGCAGGAGTAAACTGAGAAATAGAACAGCTGAGTGACTTGCCCGAGATCCTAGAACTAGTGAGAGTTCAGGGAGCCAGGGACGGAGCACAGTTGTGTCTGAGTCCGGGATTTGTTCTCCTAACCCTGTGTGTGCTGCCTGACTCTGCGAGCTCAGGTCGTGTGCTTGGGCTGCGGCTCTGTTCCTCTCTGGCCAGTGTGGCCCCACCTTGAGCTCTTAGGTGGGTGTGGGATGGACTGGAGAGGAAGCCGAGGACCTGCCACCTGTTGATGTCAATTATCATGTTTTCTGACAGTCTCAACTTCTGTGTGTCCCCTAAGCCTTGGGTCCCTGGCGTTAGGACCCAGGCTCTCTGTGCCCATTCTGCTCCTGACAGGTAGTGTTCCCTGTGCAAATCCTTGCCCCTCTCTGGGCTGAAGGAACTCTCAGCCCCTTCTCATCTCTGCTGCTCTGGTTCTACATAGCAGAGGCGCCTGGTCTGACTGAGACAGGTTGCCCAGAAAGCTTGCAGGAATGAGTCTTTGCACATTAGCACACACGAGAATGATACCTTCCCAGAAAGGAAAACACCTCTTGTTTTCTTCCAGTAAATCAAGGCTGGGAGGTGCATTTGTTTAATGGACTCTGTCCACAGCTAATCCAATTTGGTAAGTGACTTGGGATGGGGAAAATGCTGACCTGACACTTCAGAGAGTGGACTCAAAGTAAGGGGCACAGGCACCGATACATGTGGGACTGTGAGCAGGAGATGGGCCAGGAGAACCTGTCTGTGGGTCAGGGTTTCCTGCCCCCTCCCTGTGCAACATGCACTCACCCATGCAGGCACACACACACACACACACATACTACACACACACACACACACGTGTGCGTGCTGCATTTCTTTTCTTGCTCTTGATCTGAATTTCTATCTACGTGTCTTTCTGCCTGTCTGTCTGCCTGTTAGAACCACAGCTCACCAGGATCCAGAGAGTAGATTCCCCTACTATGGTAGACAAGTGAAGGACCTGTTGGGATGGCCAAGCATTCAGATTGAAGTTCAAGGAGTGTGGTAGGTAGAAAAATGGCCCCCCAAAGATGTCCACATCCTAATCCTTGGAGCCTGTGAATATGGTACTTTACATGGTGCTATGGTTTGAATGTTCCCTCCAAAACTCATGTTGAAATTTAGTTGCCAACGTAATGGTGTTAGGGGGTGAGAGGCCTTTAAGAGGTGATTAGATCATGAGGGCTCAGCCCTCTGGAGCAGATTAATGTTGTTATCCCAGGAGTGGGTTGGCTACGTCCAGAATGGGCTCCTGATAAAATGGTTGAGTTTGGAATGATTTCCTCTCTTTCTTGCGTGCTCACTTCCTCCTTCTGTCTTCCACCATGGGGCTACCCTCACCAGATGCTGGCACCATGCTCTTGGACTTCCCAGCCTCCTGAACCCTGAGCCAAACACATCTCTTTCTTTATAAATTACCCAGTCTGTGGTATTCTGTTATAGCAACAGAAAACAGACTAGGACACACGTCAAAAGAGACTTTGTAGATATATTAAAGATCTCAGGATGAGATAATCCTGGATTATCTGGATGGGCCCAATGTGATCACTAGGAAACCTACAGGCAGGAGGATCGGAGTCAGAGAGGAGATGTGATGATGGAGGTAGGGGCTCCAGTGAGGAGCTATGAAGATGGAGGAAGGGGCTGTGAGCTGAGGAATATAGGAAGTCTCTATAAGGTGGACACAGCAGGGAAATGGATTGCCCCCGAGAACCGTAAGAGGGATGCAGCTCTGCCAACACCTCAATTTCAGCCCAGCAAGGTTAGCTTGGTGCTGCACTACATGCTCTGAGTTTTGCTTTCCTCTCCTGCAAAGTGGAGGTCTTGGTTAGCTCAGAAGTCACAGACAGGAGCCTGCAGGCTTGATCCTGCTCCCAGACATGTTCGACCTGTGACGAGTTTTTAAAAACATTTGGACCAATATTTAAAAATCATTAGATTTCACATATAAATCTAAAGTCTGATTTATCTTAAAATATGTGGTAATCTGGCGACAATGGACCTGTACCCCTGCTTATTTCAGAGCCTCCCAGCCAATTCTGGCCTGAGGAGGGACATTCCCAGGGCAGGCAGGTTCTATAGCCATGGGGATGGGGCCATCGTCACCCCAAAAGAGGACTTTAGGCTTTTTAGACAAGGGTTTGTGGACCCCCAAGGGATGTATCTGAGCCATGCAGGCTCCTCGAAGCCCTGAGCTCAAATTCAACTTGACAAGTGCTGAGTGCAGCGGGACTCTTGGCCACATTGATCTGGGCACTAAACTCCTATTAATGTAGTCAAAGGAGGCAATTGCCTTCTTGGCAGCCACACGCGGCTGACGCTCGCACAGACCTTGCAGTCAGATGGAGATGCCCGGCCCGCCCCGCGGGAGCAGCTGTGAGCCCAAGACATCCGTGCCCCTGTCCAGCCTTCGCGCAGGCTTCACGCTCTGCCCTTCAGTGTGGGCTGTCGCTTCAGCTGCCAGCCTCCTCTACCATCCACACTCTCAGCTGTCTCTCCTGTGCTGGCGGCTTTCCATGGCTCTCGCCCCCGCCCAGAAGGGCAGCAGGATCCATCTGGTGGGCTGGCAGCGATCCTGCCCCTCCCCAGTGTGGCCTTCCCTCCTAGGCTCCCCTTCCCTGGTTTCCCAGCCCTTTTTGGCTTCCTCGCTCACACAGCTAGGCCCCCTCCATGTCCTATTTCCGACATGTCTTCCCAGTTTCCCCTACTCAGACTCACTCAGTGGAGAAGATTTTGGTTCTGACCTCTGTACCTGTGCGCTGTGGCTGGGGCTAATAGCCACTCCCCTGCCCCTGCTAGGTGGGGTCTGTGCCTGTCCAGGACCCCTCGCCACCCCTAGCAGCATCCCCCGCTCCAGTCACCAAGAACTGTCTGGTTCACTTCCCTGGCACTTCCTGAGTCTGACCTGTGCCCCCACCTCCAGGCTTTGCTCTTTGGTCCCATCTCCAACAGCAACCAGAGAATTCTCTTGGGAGGACAGACCTGGCCACGGGAACTCTGTCCAGACCCTTTGGTGGATCACTGCCGCTTTCAGGTTGAAGCCTGGGAACCGGGCACTTCTTGATGCTGCCCCTGTTCTCTCGTCCAGCCTCCTGGCTCTGCAGCATCTGGCCCCCTGTCCATGTCCTAGCCGTTCTGGTCTACTTGCAGAACCTTGTCCTCTATGAAATTTAGAATCCCCTTTGGCTTGAACCTGCTCCTAACCAACCTCTGTGACCTAGCTAATTCACCTTCCATGGGTCGGGATGGACTCCCAGCCCTGTGCTCCTCTGAGACCTGCCTCCCACATGGCACTGGCCACCCACAATATTGTTGCTTACTGAGTTTTCTGTCTCCCCTGATGGCCTGCAAGCTCCATCCAGGTAGAGACCCCATCTGTTTTGCTCTCCCAATATGCCCCAACCACCTGATATAAACCTGAGACACGGCAGGTGCTTAATGAACATGTAGTGAATGAATGAATGAGGATGAAGCTAAGGGCAGAGGAAGCCCATGCACGGAAATAGAGACCTTCCTCCAGGCTGATCCGGAGTCATCTTTAACTGACACTCTCTGCGCGCCCCCCATGGAAGGTGAGCTGGCCAGGTGAAGCAAGGAGTGGATTTCAGGAATCTTCCCATCGCTAGTGACACCCAGTCTCTTCTTCTCCACCTTGTCCATGAAGATGGCACGGGAGATATTGGCAACAGCCTCGGTGATTCAAGTGATGTTTTTGCCTATCCAAAAAGAAAATGGGCTTGATTTGGTAAAAATGGTGTCAGGCAGAACCAGGTTTGTCCGATGGCAGAGCTCGGCTTTCTTAACCACTGTGCCATTTTACCTGGAAGACGACTGGGAATCCGGCTAGACCTCACTCCCCATGGGAAGGTCTAAGGAGCAGTGGGTTGAATAGGCAAAGATCAGAACTCTAGTCCTCATTCTGCCTTGTGCAGCTGTGTGACTTGGTGCAAACCTTTCACCCTCTCTGGGCTTCTGTTCCATGCTACCCAATCCGCAGGGCTGTTGTAAAGACTCATCCTTCATTACTCCGGGGCTCCTGAAGGGCAAGGAGCAGGCTGCTCTATGTGGACTTCCCTCTTACCTCGAAGGCGGCCTGGCCAAACAATAGCCCTGAAAATATGATCATTGGATTGAAAAGCCCTTTGCAGACCTAAAATCCTTCATGAGTCGGGTGCTTGAGCCAGGCAGTGAAACCTACTCTATCCTCACTAACTGGACAATTGCCTCGTGTCACCAATGTGTATTATTATGTCCTCTGCTATAATGCATGTCTTTTTAAAAGAAAATTAGGATCTGTCAAGCACCATTACACAGTGAACCCAGCATAGGGGCAGCACGTCAAGCTTCCGGCCGGGCAGAGGCAGCTGCACGGGGAGAGTTTGTCTATGGTTTTGTGCCTAGTGATGTTTTGTATCATGATTCTACCGTTAAGAGGGAGCTTCATTTTCTAGATGGGGAAACTGAGGCTTGGCCAGAGGCCAGCCTGCAGCTAGGTGAGTCTGACTCCAAAGCCCATGGTGTTTCCAGACACCATGCTGCCTGCCTGCCCCCAGCCCCCAGGTTCTGTGGAACACGGATGGGAAAGGCTGCAAGGGAGGGGGGGTCTGGGATCTTATCCGCAACGGGAGGAGGCCAGCTTGTGACTCACGCGGGAGTGGCCCGACACTCAGACACGTTCTTTATTTGTCACTGTGCAGGCTGGTCACCGGCAGGCACCACCTTTTACCCGGCCAGCACGATGTGACGTCGACAGCCCTGTGGTGGGGTTAAAGGGTGGCAGTTCAGGTGCTTCACTCTCAGTGGCCTGCTCAGTGGCTGAGAGGCACTGTCATCTTCCCACGCTGTTTTCCAGGGCTGGCTGCCTCCTCCTCCTCCTCCTCGTCCTCCTTCCCTCTTTCTTTTTTCCTTCCTCCTTGCTCCTCTTCTCCTCTTCCTCCTCTCCCCTCTTCTCCCCCTTTCCTCTTCTTCCCCTATCTCCTCTCCTCTTCCTCCCTCCTCCCTTTCCTCCTCCTCCACGCCCCCCTCCTCCCTCCAGACAGTGCTCACAGCTCCTCACCAGCCGGCACATGGAACTGGGAAAACCAGAGCCAGCCTCACATACGGGGGAATAAATGCTGAGCTGTGACAATCCTGTCTGCCTCAGAAAGAGAGGTTTTATGTAGTTTTTGGCATTTACAAATCCTTTGTGAAAAGGTCACCCTGTTCTTGGAATCTTTTATTAATGCTGAAGACTGGCCCCGGAAATGTCATGTCTTTTTACCATGATATTTACTCAAAAAAGTATGACTAAGCATCTGAAATTCTATCAGCAGCTCAACCCAGGCCAGGCTGGGGAATCTGCAGGGGACAGCTGGATGTTGGTCTCCCTGGAGCTGTTGAGCCCCACCTTCCCCCTGGAACCCCAAGAGGCGGGAAGGAGGCATGGGCAGGGGCCAGGTAACCTGAGCATCCACATGCTTGGAACTTCTCCCTGTTGCCCCAGCTCCTCAGTGGCTCCAGCACACAGACCAGCATGCCCAAGCTGGAAGGGCTCCCGGTGTGTATGAGATTCCACCCCATCATTTCACAGATGTGAAGACTGAGGCTCAGAGAGAGGAAGACACTTGTAGGTCACCTGGAAAGTCAGGGCAAAGCAAACACTAGAGACACATGTCCTGACTCCTAAATCAGTGGTCAGTGCTCTTTCTCCTGCACCGAGCTGTTGTTTAGCTCTCACTCTGGCACTGAGCCTGGGAAGAGGACAGGAAATGAGTCTCTCCCTGGACCCAAGGTTCCAGGTCTTGCACCCAGAGTCCGAGGCATTGGGGCATGGAGCAGGACACAAGCAGGGACAGCCCTGCCCCTTACCTGCCACGCTTCTCCAGCCCAGAATCCCCTTCATCCTTTCCTGCTCTGGGTTACACAGTGCAGAAGCCTTCTCTTGAAGCTCTGTTGCCTTTCCAGATGGTCCTGGTTTGCGACAGGAAGTGGTTAAAGCCTACCTCATTGTGTTAGTTGGCTCAGGCTGCCACAGCAAAACACCACAGACGGAGCATCTTGAACAACAGACATTTATGTCCTCACAGTTCTGGAGGCTGGAAGTCCGAGATCGGGGTGCCAGTAGGGTCAGGTTCTGGAGCGGGCTCTTTTCCCAGCTTGCAGACACTGCCTTCTCCCTGCGTCCACTCGTGACATCTTGTGTGCACAGCGGGTGAGAGTGAGCAAGCTCTCTCTTCTTATAGGGACACTGATCCCATCACGAGGGCCCCATTCTCATCACCTCATCTGCCCTAATTACCTCCCAAAGGCCCCATCACCAAATACCATCGGGTTAGAGGTTAGGGTTTCAACATATGAACTTTGGGGGGACATGTGCATCCAGTGTACACCATCTATCATTTCACATGGATCATTCACAATACATGTGAAATTCACGTGTAAATTGTAGACTGTGTCGCTGTATGATTTTCACTATTGTTTTACCTTTGGGAAAAAATCGGGAGAGGAAGGTGAACACAGCTTGGCCTGCTCAGTTTATCGACGAGCTTGTTTGCATCTTGGAGAGGTCTCGGGCAAGGAGACGCTGGGCAGGAGGAATGGAGAAGACATTTGCTGCTGCTCCCCAGCACCTGGACCCCCTTCCTTGGCTGCCTCCCTCCTGCACCCTCATGTCAATGGTCTGAATGGGTCGTAAGACCGGAGCCTGGCCCACCACCACATCCCACTCACCTGGTCACAGCGATCGCTTCAGGATGTCTAATTAATGTTTTAAGGACTTTTGGTGGGACTTTCTCTTTTCTGATGGCTTTGAGCCTGGAAGGATGTAGCCTCCAGAGCTGCTACAGCCACTTGTGGCCAGGAGGGGGCATCTGGCTGTGCCCATTCAAAGAGATGGGGTGAGATGCACATTCTTATGCAGTCTCAGTCTTTATGAGGTCGGGATTTGGCTTATATGCCAAAGACACTGCTCAGAATGTAGAAGTACTAATAGGTATTTGTTAAATAATATATTTTTGAGACCCTGGATCCAGCCATGCCTGCCTTTAACTCTATTTCTGAACTCTTTAGTTATATATGCCTGTATACACCTTCTTTTACTTAGGCCAGCTTGAGTCAGACTACTTGATCACTCGTAACCTAAAGAGTCTTAAGTCAAAGATGGCATGAAATTGAAGGCAAGGAAGGACCTGGAGAGGTGAGGCAGGGTAGGGGGCTGCCCCGGGGCTGTGCAAAGCCCAGGAAAGGGTCTTGGGAAGGTTTTGAACCTTACTGGTCTCCCAGTCCCGCTGTGGACGGGTCCAGCCTTGGCTGTACAGACTCAGCTGGGATTCACCCTTTCCTGGGCTTCCACAGTCCCGGGGAAGCCCCCTACCTTAACTCACCTCTCCTGGGATTCAGGGTGAGGTCTCTGTGCCTGAGGACTCCTGGTCATGCTCTGGGCACCAGGAGTCCTTTCTGTCCTTTGAAGGAAACACAAACCTTCAGTGTCCCCAAGCTGATGGTGGGTCTGCTCTGGTGGCCAAAGAGGAATCACCAGTGCGGGAAATCAAACCCTGTCGTGGATTAGGCCTCAGACCCCTCTGCCACGCCGGTGCTGGTGAGAGTGTGGTCGCTCAGCTCAGCCTCTCTCCACTGCCAGGCACAGCTCTGGCTGCAGTCAGGCTATGGGAGGGGAGTGGCTTCCCTTGTAACTTTCCCTTGGGCTGCTCTCCCATCCTGCAGCTACTGCAAATAATATTAATAAAATGATAATAATGAAAAAAATTATCTCTAGTTTTGAAATGGAGTGTGTACTAGGACCTACTGAGCATGAAGCAGCTATTATTATTATTCCTATGAAACAAGTGAGGAAACGGTGATCCAGAGAGACAAAGTAGCACCCCTCAAACAGGACTGCCGGGACTGGGCTTTGATCACGGTGCATCCAAGTCTGGCACCCCAGCTCCTCACCACTGTGTTACTTGCTGCAAGGTAGAGATAGTACTGGGGACTCAGGTAGAGGGGCCCTCAGGGGACGTCAGAGCCACCATCTGACGAGATAGCGGCTGCAGGCCCTACCCAGTCTGCCTGTGTCCGGGCCAGAGCTTGAGGGGTGGTCTTCCTGGGAGGTCCCTCTGCCAGTGGCCACTGGGGAACCTGTTGGGAACAGAGCCTCTGGTGTGTGGTGTGTCCCTTGTGAACCCCTGGGACTGCCTGACTGCAGGCAGGGCCCAGACAAGCAGCCTGCAGGTGGGCAAGGAGGGCAGGGCCTGGGGGCTCCTCACATGAGCAACACTGCTGCCACACAGGTGGCACCGGCAGGCGGCTGGGCTTCCCCACACCCACTGAGGAAGGGCCAGCTCCACCTGGGGCTTGTGGCCGGCTGCGTGGGGAGGGAGGCCCTTGTGGTGTGGACAGCTGGCAACCACGTGAGAGAGCAGTTCTGAGCAAGATTTCGTGTGCTGTGTCCGCCAGAGGGGTGGTGTGCTGGCTGTATGCTGAGGCACCCTCTTCCCTGAGACTCTGGAGCCCCAGCTGCCCATGCCCTGATTTGGGAAGGATGAGCAGAAATTAGGGGCCATGGATCTCGGCATTCCCTGTGCCGTGGATTACCTCAAGAAAATTTAGGGAGTAGAACCCAGCACCTTCCTCTGGGGTCCCAGTCCCTGCTAGCCTGGCTCCTTGCTGGGAGCAGGGCTGGTCCAGTGCGGTGCAGCCCCAGGAGGCGTTGCTGAGGGCAGGACTGAAGCTTGTCCTCCTTCCCTTGGGGCGGCGAGGTTGGTGGGCCAAGGCTGGTGAGTGGTCTTAGCCGCTCCGTCGCTGGCTCTTCCTATTCCTGTTCCTTCCACCAAGTGATGGGGTGAACCGCGCCCCTTCCCTATGGGGGGAGATGGGGAGCCAGGGCCGTCTTGGGCGACTGAGAGACACTTTCAGGCAGTATTGGCCCCTTGGTGTGAAAACAGGCGCAGGCAGGCAGCTACTGCTGCTTGGGAGTAATAAGGGCAGGCTGTCATTTCACAGGAGCGGGATCATATTAATAGGAAGAACTCGCACTTCTCTTGTAAACTAGAATGTGATGTCTTCAGGAGAAAATCAATTCTTTGGTTGAAAGGCGAGTTCGTCCTTAAGTGGTCAGGAGAAAACTGACATTGGCCGTGGTTAGTGGCGGGAGCCTGAAGTGGAATTGAAGCCTGTTCCGCCCTCAGCCCAGGGGTCCCAGTTGTCCTGGGATGGGGCTGGGGGAGTCCCACGATACCTGGCTGAAGACGGAGTGGGCAGGGGGTGGGACAAAAGGCAAGATTTCAACACAGCTCAGAGGACAGTCTCAAAGGAAGGGTGTGGGCACCCAGATAGGGGTTAGGCTGAAAGACTGGGGTGGGGCTACGGGTGGGAGATGCAGAGGACTGTGCCTGGAGGGGTGTCCCGACTGAGACCCTGTTCCTTCCCCCACCCCATGATGTGCAAGGACAGGAGGCTAGACCAGCGTTCCTCGAGCTGCAGCACGCAGCAGAGTCACCTGGAGTGTCTGCAAAACTGCGGGTTGCTGGGCCCCACCCTTAGGGTTTCTGGGTCAGTAGGTCTGGGTTGGGCCTGAGAATTGGCATTTCTAAGAAGTTCTTGGTACCACTGGTGCTGCTGGTTGGAGGGCTGTGCCATGAGACCCTCAGGCTTAGATGTGGTCAGCTGCTACCACACACCTTTTGGGTGCTTGAATTCTTCAGCCAGGGAGCTGCTTATGCCTCCCTCAGGTTCAGTGTGTGTTTGGTCTGAGATGACGGGTGGCAGTACTGATGGGGGGTGGGGTGGGGCGGAATCCTCCGGATCGTGGGTGGGGCACCGGCCCCAGTTCTTCCTTCCCTTGGGAAAATGCAGCAAGAGCCACTCTCCAGCCTGAGACTGTAACGCTGATTTTCCTGATTCACCCAATCCCCCAGGGGGCAAGGACACCCTGTCTAGGACAGAAAGAGGGGCTCTGCTGTGGCGGTTACCCGAGAGTGCCTATACCAGGTGCTGAGCCTTACCCGGGGGAGGTGGGTCAGGGCGGGGGCACCCTAGTGACGGAATCTTCTTGTTCCCTGCTTTGGTCTCAAAGCTCACATTTGCATCGTGCCTTGCCTTCCTCTGCTGCATGACCTTGGGGGGCACTTAATCTTCACATCCGTAAAATGGGAGCAATGAAAATGCCTGCCCTGTCGTTCCCTGGGGTTGTTTGGGGAGGATGCCGAAATGGATGTGAAATCAATATGTGAGCTGTGTGTGCATAGACAAGCTCTAATATGTGTGTTCACTTTGAAAGGAAACCAGGGGAGAAAGGAGACACGGGGTAGCTGTGAAGACAGTCACGACCTGCCGTTAGTGTCCTCTCTGTTTCTCCTTATGTTCAGAGGACTCAGACAAAAAATTACATGAGACAAAAATCCACACTTCAGCCATCATACCAACTGTAGCCAGGACTCCCGCTAGCACGAAAGATGGGGGGGTTAGTTCATTATTTGGTTTTGGGAAGTGATCGATCATGTTTTGAAGATGTTGACATTTGCTGGCTTGGGACCATAGCCATGCTGCCCACGTGCCTTGTTCTGAGGCTCAGCATTGACCAAGAGGTACAAGAGAATGTCGGCATCTCGCAGAGTTGGTCTGTGTCAGCCTTGCCCCCGTACAAAGGTAGTTAATTGGCATAATATCGGCTACATCTTATTGCACACCTACTATATAATGGGAGCTTTGTGGGCATTATTACTTTGAAGGTAGCATTACTGTTTCTGCTTTAAAGATTAGGAAACCGAGGCACACAGATGTTAAGTTACTTGAGTAGGGTGACAATTTAGTAAGTGGCAGATCCTTGCCCTTTGACTGTACCCGTTTGCTTCTCATAAGGGACGTGAAAATGTACTGCAAACCGTGCAATGTCAGACAACTGTAGGGACTGTTATTAGTGCTCAGAGTAACTTCCTTGAGCTTGTCATTTTCCTAGTTGTACAAATATTCAGCCACTTGTGCATATCAACACCAGCAGCATCGCCTGTGTGGCCCCTAGCATCCCGTAGCATTGGTAACAGATCCTCAGCCTCAAGTGACCACAGACACCTCAGGGTCAAAAGAAAGGGCATTTTTATGAGCCTTCTGAATTTTTTTTTTGTTTTTGCATTAGCCTTTTGCCTGGGAAAACTCCAAGCTTGTCCCCTCCTCCCTCCTCCGCCCCCAACTCAAAGCCACTTTGTTGCACTGGCATAATTTCTTACAATAACATTAACATATCATTGGAGCTCATTACCTTTGGTGTAATAGTTCCCTATTGAACTGTGTCAGACTAATTATGTCAGTTCCTTTTCATTCCAGTTTAGTGCTTCTCCAGAGAGTCGCAGTGCAGCACCGGTAATAATGATTAAACTGCTGTCTAATGCTCCACTGGACGGCCAAACCAAACGGGAAAATTCCTTGCTGAAGATGGGCTCTCAGCAGCCCTTGTACTTGATGCAATTTGGTGTTGTAAAAGCCATTACCTGGCGGTCATTTCCACATGACGATGGAGGGCTGATAGTGTTTCTTGGGGGTGGGGTGACAAAAAAGCAAATCAGGGAAGGAAATAGCTTTGTAAGGCAAGAAGTAGCAGAGAGGCAAACCGGGTACCTTCCATTTGCCAGGTGAGCCTTCAAGTTCTGATGGGAACCATCTGGGACCAAGGTTTGCAGCTCAGTCGGAGAGGTGGGTGTGCAGGAGGAGGCTGGGATAATGCATCAGGACAAGCCGATATCAAATGCTTAAAGCTCTGCTGCCAGTGTCAGATGAACGAGCCCAGGGAAGATGAATGAAAATGAAGTCATTTTCACCTTCCCGTAGTCTCACACAGAGCTCTTTACTTGAGCTGAAATCGAACATGCTTTTGTCTTTTTGCATAAAGAGAAGGAAGGAAATTTCGTGCTTCAACAAGAGCTTAGACATCACTCTTTATCCTTCTTTATCACCTAGAGGGATGCTAACCTGTTCTGAGCACCCATTCTTGGTGATTATTAATGATCCTAATAATAATAACTAGCATCAGTTGAATGACTACTTTGTGCCAGGCATTGTGTTTAAGTGTTTTGCGTCTGCTGGCTCATTTCATTCATAAAAATTAACTCTATGGGCGGGAGGTGTCTTAGCATTCCCATTTCGCAGGTGAAAAACCAGAGAATAGGGAGATTAAGTAACTAGCTCAAGAGCCCCCATACCTAACTCTGAAGCCTGTGTGCAGAGCTATACGCCCTCTTTGTTCATTCAGTCAACTGACATAATTAAGGCCTTTCTGTCCTCCAGCCTTGAACTGTGCCCCTCCGATGCTTTGCGAGTGTTACAGACACAGTGCCAGCCTTCTTGGGGCTGAGATCTCAGTGGTCAAGTTCAGCACAGGGTGAGGGCTCTGAGCACACCTTCCTTCGTTCACTCACAAGTAGTTATTTGAGTGCCTACTATGTGTCAGGCTCGGCTGGGTGCTAGGGACACTGGAGAGGACAGGGGTCAGCAACACAGCCACAGACCTTGCTTTAACGGAGTGTTTGGTCCATGTCCTAGCAGCCCCTACAGCTAAGACAGGAAATCAGTACCAAGAA
>CAUYRT010080243.1:0-19121 GCA_963574885.1 Lepilemur ruficaudatus | reverse complement strand
AGGGGAAAGGAATTCCTCTAAAACTGATTTATGTGATTAACTGTACACCTCGGTAAATTCACTGAAAATCATTTAATTGTACACTTAAAATGGAGTAAAGGCATGATATGTAAAGTATACTTCAATAAAGAAAAAAAAAATAATGCCCACATTAAAGGTTTTTGTGGGGAAAAAAAACCCAAAGACTCCATAGAAGCCCCACTATCCTAGTACCTATCCCAGCACCTGGTACATAATAAATATGCAATAGTTTCAATCCATGAAAGATCAACAAAATAAAAAAATACTTAACATCCCACGATAAATCCATAAATGTATGTGAACTGCATGCATTTTATTTTATTGTTATTTATAACATTATCTCTCTTTTGCTAAAACAATATATATTTGTATATTTTAGGATGAAGAATGCATGAGGGTTTTTGTATCATTGAAATAATATGCATCGTATCAGGAGTGTCCTTTATATACTTCCTGCCCTTATGTATACTTTTTCCATCACTTCAAGGCACTAGAATTTTGCAACATTCTTTTGCACTCCATTGTAACACTGGATGCTCATACATACTCTACTCGTTTCTTCATTACTTCACACATTAGCTATCAATAATATCGAGAAATAATGACAAGTAAAAAACTAAATGGCATTCTAATTCACTGTGGAAGAGGATCTTTAAACACTCATTGTCTGGTTAATGCACCATAAGGGGAAATGTACAGCAGGTGTTGTATTTCTTAGATAATGGCTAGCCATTTAATCTTTCTACATTTACATGCACAATCCCGATTTTATCTTCCTATGTTTTAGTTGTGGTTGAACACGGTTCACATATGGGATTTTAAGAGTGTATGTGTGTTGTGGGTATAGAATTGCTGAGGAAAAATATACGGAACATAATTAAATTTCCAAGTAAAATGAAGCTTAGTTCATTGGCATACTTTTGAAATGACAAACAATAATGGTCTTTGTCAAATGCTGTTATACACATGATGATCTTTAAAAGCAGAGGACATTGCTTTCACTCCTATCTTTTGATGCCTTGATTTCTAATTTGAGCATCATATTTTTTACCACAGGTTTTTTCATGAAATTTTATTTTTTAAATTCTTTTCATATTCTTTGTGTCAATCATTGAAAACTCAACAGTAATGAGGTTTATCTCAAATAGACTGTATAGCTTCTCTACTGCCTTTAATCTGATATATATCAAAACTTATGAGTTATATTTTATTTAAGAATCAATATAGCTCAAAATGAAGCCATATGAGAAAAATTCAAGGCTTCAGTTGAGGAGGTTTGCAATAAAGAATTTTGTTCCTAAATATTTTTTTCTCTTCACGTATTTTCAGAAATATGTAACTGGTTCAGTGGGACTGATATTTATGGAATTCATACCTCTTGTAATGTGTGGTGTTTCTCTACCAAAATAAAAAGATTTACATGAGAATAACTGTTTCCCAAGTGTTGTAAGGCTAAAATTATGAGGTTTTATTTCCCCTAAATGAGAGGTAAAATAATCTAGTAAAAACAGTACCTTCTTTGGAATCAGAAATGTAAGTTTAAAGCATAGAACATATATTTATTAATTACATTAATTTATGAAAGTTAACTAACCAGTGAATTTCAATTACTTCCTATAAAATGACGGCGTAATCTCTTATGTCAGATATAAGAGTGGAGTGAAATATCATAATAGAAAATATTATCATAGTGCTTATGCTCCAGGGTAGGTTCTAAGATCTTCACGTATATCAATTTATGTAAGTTACGTACATAATATACATGTATGTGATTTCTAGGATAGAGTTTGGTATATATACTCAATCAGGTTAAATCCTATTAGCCTAATAAAGAAAAAATTTTGACACTTTGAGCATGCAGATGGCATGAGAAGAAAAAAATCATAAAGGCTATTTGGGAAACGAAATACCAATGCTAACACCTCTCTTTTTTCAATACTAGGCAGGCATATAACATATAATTCTTGTTATTCATAACCCTTAGGTTAACATAAAAACTTGGCAATTTTGATTTCCTAATATAAAGCTCATATAGGGAAGCGAGAAGCCCCAGACTGATTTGGAATACCCAGTATTGGACAAAAAAGATTAAAGCAAGATTAGGTCCCAAGTAATTTTAAGCAAATACCCTGAAGATCTCTAAAACTCACCCTGTGCATAACCTTAAGTAGCCAGAGTGTGGCTGCAAGAACAAAAACAAACAAAAAACGTGTTCCCTCATTAGTAGGTTTGCACATAACATCTAAGGAAAGTAATTTTCTGTTTAGCATTTCAGTGTGAGACCAGGGAAGACAATGAAACAATAATAAAAAGTTTAGAAGGTTATACATTTTTTTTTTTTTTGAGAAATGGACTCAAAGAATACACATGAAATTTGGAAAATCACCCAGTGATTTAAAAACAGGATTTGGTTATTAAATGCCATAATTGTAGGGATTAGAAATCATCTTTTATTCCTGATGAATTTCAAGATCCATCTAAAGTGATAGAAATAGTTCTAATATCATTTTTATACAGCCTGTACCTTATTGTTTATTATTAGGGATTTTTATCTGCCCTTGGCTCCTTTCTGAGAATTTCTTTGAGTAGTTTTTGAACAATTATTTCCTTTAGCAATGGGAAATAAATGATAAAGATGAAAGTATAACTAAATTAACTATTTTTTTAACGCTCTCAACATTTCCTATTGCTAAATATTCTGAGTTTCTACCTAATGCTGTGCATCAGTGCAGTCTAGCAGGTGTTAACAGAGACATCAGTTAGACTGATGTAAATGCAATGTTGCCAGGAGTTCCCATGTGCCCAAAATCTCACTCCTAAGTAGATTTAAAAACATAAATTGAGGGGCAGTTTTCTCAGTCTTTTTCCAAATAGAACCAAAAGCACAGAATCTTAGAACTAAAGGACGAAGATGATTCAACTTGGTGTGCCAGAGTTGTGGAACCTGAAGGGAATGTACTGCTAAGGGAGGGATGAGTGATCCATTCTTCCCACTGGAGATAATCAGTGATTGTGTGATCATGTGCATTTTATGTGCACACCAACCTCTTTGCAAAATATTACTTCCAACACATGAGACCATTTATCAACATGAAAGCAATAATCCTAGAAAACAATGGGGAAAAACCCCTAAATTCGTGCTAGGTTGAATCAGAATCAAAATTTTGGCAAAAGTAGAATCTTAATTAGAGGAATGTAACACAAGGGAAAACAAAAACACTATGGCTTAGTGGTTATCTGATAGAATAAAGCTCAGCCTCTTGAGGGGAACATGTCAATACCTTTGACTAAGACTCAGTAAAGAAGAATGAAACATAAGGTGCAGATAAGAGAAAGAAAAAATCAGTTCCAAAAAGGCAGGATCTCTTTGAAATTGTGAGGTAGGTCATTGTTTAAGGATTGCAGAGAGAGCCACACCTGAATACACCTTGCCCAACTTGAACCGGAGTTGTCTATCTGGTATATACATTCTAGCTTTTTGAACATCAGTTTCCTCATCTGTGAAATAGTATTGATAATAACACATGTTCTCTTAATTTCTTTATGTCACGAGCAACTGAGGTAGTGCATGAGAAATAACACCAAAAAAAAAAAAAAAAAGAAAGAAAGCACTAATTATGGGAATCGGGGGCAGAAATCTAATGTTCATGTTTTAGCAAGAATTATGTAGAATTATGTAATGTAATAAATCCCAGTACAACTAACTGTGGTAAAATGATATACTATTTTCCTGAATTTTCTGTTTTTAATGCATCAAGCTTGTGAACAAAATATGATTATCAAATCCCCACCATTTTATTAGTCTGTAAACATATCTTATGTCTTTCTATTTCAATTCTTTTCTAAAATCTGGAAATCATCACTATTTTTTATATTATCTGACATTTAAAAAATTCTAATAGTAAAACATCAACAATTATAAAATAATTGAATGAACAATTAAAGAACAATTGTTAAAGGATGTCACCTATTAATTTCAAAAATAAAACTAAATATGGATGAATAAACAGCTCTGAAATTAACTGCCAATTAAACATCTAAAATCATCGGAAAATCAGGGATTTCACCCTTCCTTTTACATATTTAACAGTCTAGTGTGCATTTGTGTGTGTGTGTGTGTGTGTGTGCACACGTATGCGTTGGTGGGATGGGGGCGATGGGGGGAGAGAGAGAAGGAACAATTAGGCTTGGCTACCTTATTCATGTGCCATGCCTCAGATTATATAATACATTATCAGCTATATCAATCAATTAGCTCAAACAACAGAATTTATTGCATAGCTTCGTTTTATTTCCTTACACGACCTCTGAAAAGGAATATTGTTTTACATAAACAGACTCCTTTCCTGAGCAAATACCAAAATGTATATTTTTGCTTTTTACACTGTGGAAAAAAAGTACACACCCAGCACACCATTATTTATTTGTGTTTGAAGTTTTGTTTGCCACAAAGCTGCAATCATAAATAACAACCAGTAGAGGACAGAAACTCAGCCTTTAATAATATTGTTTTGGGAATACATCACCTAGCACTGAAAATGTCATATAAAATTCATATCCATAGCTGTTTACAGAGGAAAAAAAGAACAATTGTACTTTGCAATGCTAGCACAATTCTCCAAACATTGAGAAAGATGCTGCATACTCTGTCTTTTTTTCACACTTATTTTTGGTATCCGGAGCTATGTTTCAGGATTATATCGATTTTCATTCTGGCTGTGGTTGATTAATGTTTCAGGAAGTAGTCAGGTGCATTAGTGCAGAGCTGAATAGAAATATCATTTTCTCAAGTCAAAGTAGGGTGGGAGGTGTGGCAAAACAAACCCACCTACTGATTTTATCTGGTAATGTGTACACACAATAAAACGAATCTTTAAAATTGAAAGCCACACAGACTGGTTAACAGGAAGCTTGACACTCTTTTCAACACTTTCTATTGTTATTAACAACCTGTCAGCAACCTCTGGCAACCAATAAAATGTTAGTGCTTTGTAAGAACATTAGTGATCTGGGTTTTTTTTTTTTTTAAAGATTTAATCTCTAGGTTAAGTATGTTCACCTTATAAATTTACTTCCCAGAAGGTACATTCTTTAGTAATTGCTTCTCCTTGATAAGGATTTCTCGCTCATTACAGGAAAACTGCAAATGTAATAGTTAAAGGACGATTCCATTGTAGTAACATTTTTCATCCTGACCCTATTCCCTAGGTCTACAAATTGCTCATCAGTTTAATATTTTCTATTTGCTCCTTTGCCAGCTACGTTTTTCTATTTTAATATCTCATTTTCCACCATCCACAATTCTCTTTTTCATAACAAGTAGGCTTTTTCATTATATGACTATTACATGATGTTTGCAGATTTCTCTGAACCTATTAAAATGTCCACCATATTGTCATCTCGATAAACAATCACATCTAATTATTGTGGCTTGCAAGCTTCCATTAATTTCTGAGAAGGAAACACATTCTGCAGAATGTGCAACCATTTAGACCCACTGGTTATTACCGAGTTTGAAAACATCACATTTTATTTAAAGAAATGTTAATGATACAAAGAATGAGAATATATTTAATAAAACAGGCAGTAATCCGATTTAGTTGTAATCAAAGGTTATCCTACTTAGCACTTTGGAAGAAATCAACAATTTTTTTGTTATCTTTGGCAGTTCTCACATTTGCTATTGTACAGCTTATAGGGAACTTGATTAAAAATCCAACTTAAAGATGCCTTTAATAGTGCCAAAGAATAAACTTTAAAAAATGTAATACCCATATAACAAGGAACTGGTTATGAATGAAAATATCTACATATAATAAATGGAGAATGTCCCTTGCTTTAAGGTCAAATGCATTCACTTATCTTACACTTCAGTTCTTTAAAATTATATCACAAGTTCATTTGCACAAACTAATCACTGCTTTGATGAACAGCTTCTGTTTTCCTAAAATTACTGAATAATTCTTAAACTGACAAAAAAAATAATATTGCTTCTTATTCACCTCATGCTTATCAAGCCTTAAAATATTATTTCCTCTTGCATGAGATCAATTTAATGTTTCTGAAATACCTCTTCCTGAGCCCTCAAGTTTCAATGTAAACTAATTGCTTTCTTAACATGTTCCAAACCTTTCACTTTACTGGACTCTCCGTCTTCCTTTCTTTGACATTGTTTTGTTGTGGTTTATTGTCAAGTGTCTTCCTCTGAAGAGGATACATGGAAAAAAAATGCGTGTTCTTGTATGTCTGAACATATGTTTATTTTGATTTTACATTTGACTATATGGCTATAGAATAAATAAAGTTATTAAAATAATTTTATCTAAGAGGTTTGAGTGTTGTCTCTTCCATTCCACTGGTCTTTTTTTAGGGGTTCTGGATTTTCTAGTATTTGTTATTTAAATTGAGATAATTGTAGATGCACATGAAGTTGTAAGAAAAAAGCAGAGAAATATCTTATACACTTTATCCAGTTTCCCCAATGGTAATATTTCATGAAACTATAGCACTGTATAGTATCACAACCAGGATATGGGCAATGATATCATTCACCAGTTTTATTCAGAGTTTTCCAGTTTTACTAGTTTCACATGCTCATTGCTAGTATATAGAAATGCAACTGATATGTGTGTGATCATCTTGTATCCTACAGTCTTGTTAGATTCACTTATTAGTGCTAGATATTTTTGTAGGTTACTACTCAAGATATTTTTATCTAGATAATCATTTATCTAAAAAGATAGATTTATTTAGTCATGTAAGTCTATATGACTTTTTTTTCTTTTTTCTTGCTATCACTAGAACTTCCAATACAATGTTGAATAAGAGCAGTTAGAGCAGACATCCTTGCCTCTTTTCCTGTCTTCGGGGAAAACATTCAGTTGTTCATCATTCCAGTATGATAACTGAAGAATTTTTTGTAGATTCTGTTTTTCAAATGGGGTAATTCCCCTATATTCCCAATTGGCTGGGAGTTGATCATGGGTGGAGTAGGATTTTGTCAAATCGCTGGTGTAACAAACCATACATTTTTGGCTTAATGCAACACAAATTTATTACCTTTTGGTTCTAAAATTCTGAAATCCTAAAACAATGTTTTGTCAGGCCTGTGTTCCTTCTGAGGGTCTAGAAAGAAACTGGTGCTTTGCCTTTCCAGCTTCTAAGGGCCTCCTGCATCCCTTAGTACATGGCCCCTCCCTGTATCTTCAAGACATGCAGTATAGCATCTTCCAATCCCCCTCCCACCTGTGTGTGTCCCTCTGTCACCTCTGCTTCCACGAACACATTTTCTTTTTCAACTCTGATCTTCCTGTTTCCACTTAGTAAGAATTTGTGTGATTATATTGGATACACTCCAATCTAAAGGATAATCTCCCCATCTCCAAATATTTGATTTGATCACATCTGCAAAATCCTTTTTGGCATGTACAGTAACATATTCACAAGTATGGAGATTAAATCATGAACATTTTGGGGGGGTATTATTTTGTCTACTACAGATCATACAATTTTTCTTCTTTAGCTTGTTGATTATGGTGGATTACATTAATTGGTTTGCAAATGTTGAACCAGCTTTGAATACATGGGGGAATATTTATGGGGTTGTGATGTATAATTATTTTCATATATGGTTGTATTCTATTTGTTAATATTTTGCTGAGGCTTTTTACCTCTACATGCATGAAAGATATTGGTTCGTAGCTTTTTGTTTGTCTGTTCTTTGTTTTTAATCGCCTTGGTCCAGTTTTGGTATCAGGATAACAATGGTCTCATAAAATGTGTTTGGAAATTTTCTCTCCTTTGTCTATTTTTCCTAGAAGAAAAGATTGTAAAATTTGGGTTAATTTGTTTAAAGTTTGGTAGAATTCTCCAGTATACCAAACCCAATTTATAAATTCAATGCCCTCGATGGATATAGGCTATTCAGATTTCTAATTAATTTTGCTTGAGTTTTAATAGTTTATGGATTTTGAGGAATTGGTTTACTACTTCTGTGAGGAAGGTTTAAATTATAAATTAAATATACTTAAGAGTTGTAAGGTAATACAATATTTATTTCATGTTAGATGAGTTGTAATATGTGCTTTTTCAGGAATTGGTCAATTCAGTACCAGTTTTCAAATCTATTTGTCTGGAACTATACTCATTTTTAACTGTCATCTTTGTGATACCTGCAAGTTCTATAGAAATTCGCTTTCATTCCTAATATTGGTTATTTGTGTCTTTCCTCCTTTTTCTCTGTTTGGCTAGAGGTATGTCGATTTCATTGATAGCTTTAAAGAATAAGCTTTTGTGTTATCGATTTTTGTCTATTATTTTATTGTTTTTCATTTCATTGTTTTGTGCTCTTCATTATTTCTTTACTTCTGATTGCTTTGGATTTATTTCCTCTTTCTTTCTTTTTATGAACTTAAAGTGGTAGCTGAGGTTGATTTGAGTCTTTTCTTCTTTAATGTAAGTATTAAATACTTAGTGCTATAAAATTTCCTCTCAGTACATTAGTTGTATTCCATAAATTTTGATATGTTGTGTTTTTGTTTTGAGTAATGCACATTTTTTAAAACTTTTCTTTGACTTCTTTGATTCATTAATTACTTAAGAATGTGTTGTTTAGTTTTAAGTATTTAGAAGCTTGCCTGTTGCCTTCTGTTTTTGATTGCTAGATTGATTCTATTATATTCAGAGAACATATGATTTCAATTCTTTTAATTTTGTTGATATTTGGTTTATAACCTATGATATGATTTATCTTGGAGAATGTTCCATGACCACTTGAAAAAAATGTACATTCTGCAGTTGGGTGAGTGTTTTATATATGTCAATTAGATTCTATCGGTTGATTATGTTGTTTAGATTGTCTATATCTTTGCTGATTTTCTGTCTAACAGTTCTGTCAGTTACTGACAGGAGTATGTTGAAATCCTCAGCCTCATCTTTTTAATACTTTCAGGTTTTTTTATGTATTTGAGAATCTGTTTAGTGTCTACACCTGTAAGATTTGTCTCCCTGGTAGATCAATCCTTTTTTTTACTATAAAATATCTGTCCTTATTTCCTACTCTGAATTCTACTTTAGGAGATGTTAACATATCTATTTTTGGTATTTTTATGAATATTTGCATGGTATATCTTTTCATTCTTTTATTTTCAGCATATCCATATCATGAAATTTGAAGTGGATTTCATGTAGGCAGCATAGATCTGGGTTGTGTGTTTTGCTCTGTCAATCCTCTGTCTTTTGAGTTTTTCATTTAGCTTGTTTATATGTACGATAATTGTTTATGTGTTAATGCTTAAGACTGCCATTTGACTATTTGTTTTCTATGTATTTCCTTTGGTTTTTATTCCTCTATTTCTCTTTTCTTACCTTCCCATAGATTACTTAAGTTACTTACATTTTGTGAGATTCCACCTTGATTTATTGATAGCATTTTTGAGTGTACACTAAGTCCTCACTTAATGTCATTAATAGTTTCTTAGAAACTGTGACTTTAAGAGAAACCATATATAGCAAACCCAACTTTACCATATGCTAATTGATGTAAATAAGAGTTAAGTTTCTATGGCAAATTTTTGGTCACAAAATATCACTAAACTTCTAAATAAAGACCAAAACACTTCTAATATTAAACACTGAAGTAAATGTGAGCCATACATACATTTAAGAAAGATTAATAAAAAATAGATAATTATTTGCTTAATTTTTGGTGAATCAGTGAGTGATGGTGATCATGAATCAAGGAATAAATGTTCGTAAAGTGAAAATTGTAATAATTACTTCCTACTACTAGGTAGTTAAAAAAACAACAGCAATATATATGGTGGGCTTACAGAGGGCTTTCATATCCCATCACTTATCAGCATGCATTTTTATGACTATGTTATACATTAAAAATTTTCATTTTATAATAATTTGTATTCATTCATTCATTTTCTAACCACTTATTCCAGTTCAGAGTCATAGGTGGCTGGAGCCTGTCCCTGCAGCTCAGTGCTCAAGGCAGGAACAAACTCCACACAAGAGGTCTTTCCATCACAAGATACACTCACACACACACCCAAACTCACTCAATGTGGGACAATGTAGACTCGTGAAAGAACCTAACATGCACAACTTTGAGATGTGAGAAGAAAACGGAATAACTGGAGAAAACCCATGCAGATGTGGGGAGAATGTGCAAATTCCAAACATACAATGTCCCTTGCCAGAAATCGATACTTTTTCCTCATCATTATAATGAAGTGACTTTGAACAAAGCAAAATTATTTGAGGACCTGCTGTATCTGTATAATTTTAAAAGTGGTTGCTCTTGAAATATACATAGAAATGGCTATTGGCATTAACATTTTACCCATTTAGGTGAAATGTGGATACCTCCCTTTCATTTAAGTTCTTTCATCTTCTCTACTTTTAAATATTATTGTCTTGTGTATCAAACAGTGGATAATTTTTTTTCAATCATCAAATGTAATGTATAAATCTAAGAAAAGAACAGTGATGACATGCATCCTTATTTCTGCTATTTATGTTGTTACTTGTTTCCACCTGATGTTCCTAATTTCTTTGCCAGATAAAACCAGTATCTATTTTTATCTCAGTATTGGTGTCTATTGTATTTTCTCATTCAAGTTATGGTTTCCTTGGCTCTTAGTATGACAGCTGATTTTTTATTATATCCTGGACATTTTGTCTTTTTATCTTAGGAGACTCTGAGTCCTAGTTAATTATTTCACGTTAGTGGGCAGTCACCCCTGTTAGGGTCAACATGCAGGTCTTGGCCTTCTTCTATAGGCTGTGGCTCCAATGGCAGTTTGTCTTTCTGGCTTTTGCAGTGTTATTTTGGACTGCTTGATTCATCTGGTGCCATTGTGGCTTTCACTGTCCCTGCTGGTAATACCTTAGAGAACAGAACATTTTATGTAGGCTGTGGTGCCAACTGTCTCTCAGTAGAGGAGGTCTCTGGCAGGATACTCATACCATTTTCCCTCCCCCCTCCCATCTGTCTTGGTGTCTCTGAGCAGAAGCGACAGGGAACAAGGAGGCTTTTCTAACCAGGAAACCTACTGTAGTGGCTCTCTCCTTCTGGTTCTGCCCACCTTTCTTGGTATCTCTTGGTGGTAAATGGAAGTCTCAGACGAGTGGAGGAGAATGTTTCTGTTTGCTGTTTATTCCTGGCAGATCTCCCAAGCTATCTCCATTATCAATGATGTCACTCTGGCCTGAAGTTGTCAGGACACCCACTCCATCAAGGTGAGGAATGAGTCTATTCGAACAGTCTTCTGTTGGTAGGTGAGGGTCAGGAAATATAGGGAAGGGGTGGGCTTCTTCTGTTGAATAGGAAATACAAGACTTCCTGCTGCTGTGCTCTTCCCCCAGTTCTAGGGCCCCAAACCAGTTCACCTTCTTAACATTTTCTAGGGTTCTCCTTTGGTTACTGTTTGTGACTTTTCCAGAGAATATGGTTGTGCTGAGCAGAGATGAATAGGAAAAACAGGTCTATACCACCTTGTCCAGACTGACAGTCTTCAATTTTCTTTTACTTTTATCTTCCCTTGTTGCTTTGAAATTTTACCAGTGCATGTCTAGGTGATGGTTTAAAACTTTGACATCCTTCAATGAGCTAGTACTGCTTATATTATCCTGGATTAAGCTTAAGCCCATTCTTGATACTCTTTCTGGCAATATATTGAGACAACAGGGAGGGGGAAGGGAAGTCAATGGTTCTTTTGATGGGCCTGTCTGGTTATGCAGATAGAGGGAAAGCCCCTTCCAAGGGCCTGTTACTTTCTAAGGACCTTTAATTCAAAATACTCCTTATACCAAGGAGTTATATTTTGGGGTAAAATTTCCTGAGCTCCTTCACCAGTAAGTAGCTCAACTATATAGTTTGTCAGGAGGTAATAAGGGTTATGTCATCTGGAAATAATGAAAAATTTTACTCTCTGCTCTAATGATTGTATTTCTTTTTAGGTTTCTTGTCTCCTTGGGTTGTCTATATTTTAGACTCTGGAAAAAAGATTGGCAGACTACTGACTGAGGGCTAAATTCAGCCTTCAATCTGTTTTTATATTTTCAATTTTTTTTCACTATGATAAAATACATATAACATAAAATTTACCGTCCTAACCATTTTTAAGTGTACAGTTCAATGGTATTAAATACATTCAGGGAGCTTTTTTTCCTGGATTAAAAAAATTTATGGTAAAATATAGGTAACATAAAATTTACTGTCTTAAACATTTTTAAATGTAAAGTTCTTTCGCATTAAGTACATTCACACTGTGTAATGCAACCATCACCACATCCATCTCGAGAACTTTTTCAACTTTCCAAACTGAAACTCCCTACCCATTCAACACTAACTCTCCATTCTTCACTCCGCCCTGGGTCCCTGGAAATCACCATTCTAATTTCTGTCTGTATGATTTTGAGTTCTCTAAGTAGTCAAAATCCTGATATGAGTCAAATTCCTCATACAAGTGGAATTATACAGTACTTGTCTTTTTGTGACTGGCTTCTTTCACGAAACATAATGTCCTCAAGGTTCACCCATGTTGTAGCATATGTCAGACTTTCCTTCTTTTTAAGGGTGAATAATATTCCATGGTATGTACAGCACGTTTTGCTTTTCCATTCACCTGTCATTGAACACTTGGTTGCTACTATGTCTTAGAAATTATAAACAATCCTGTGATGAATATGGCTGTATAAAGATGCCTCTTCAAGTCCCTGTTTTCATTTCTTTTGGGTATATAAGCATAATTACTGAATCATATGGTAATTCCATTTCTAATTTTTTGAGGACCCTCCACACTGTTTTTCACAATGACGGTACCATTTTACATTCCCACCAACAATGCACAAGGGTTTCAATGACTTCACATCTTCACTAACACTTGCTATTTTCTTTTTTTTGATAGTAGCCATCCTAGTGGGTATGAGGTGGCACCTCATAGTTTTGATTTGCATTTCCATACTGATTAGTGATGTTGAGCATCTTTTCATGTGTTTATTGGCCATTGTAGTCAACCTTTTTTCAAATAAATTTTGTTGGAAGAAAACCACACCCATTCATTTAAGAATTGTCTATGTTTATTAGCACTACAATGGCAGAATTGAATGGTTGTAACAGAGACAACCTGGCTGCACAGCCTAAAATATTTATTATTCGGCCCTTTGTAGAAAAATTCTGCCTAAAATCCTTGCTGTGGAATATTGTTTAGAACCAACTTTGGTAAGTGTTAGGACCACCTGCAGGTCTTGTTCAAACACTGATTGCTGCTCTCCCCACTTTCTGTAGTGTATGACTTAATAGGTGTCAGATGCGGCACAAGAATTTACATTTCTAATAAATTCCCAGAGGCTGCTGACACTACTGGTCCATAGACCACACCGTGAGAACTGCTGGTCTGGAACTGTAAAAAAATGTTAAATAGTGATGATGGTGGATATTTTTATCTTGTTCCTGATTTTATTAGAGATATTTCTAGTTGAATCACTAAAGAATATTGATTGTCAATCTAAGATGGATATTAAAAAATGTGAAAGAAACATTCCACTTCCATTTGATTCAGTGCTTTTGGTTTTCTTTTATTTTTGTTTATTAAATCAGGAATGGATATTTAATTTTTATCAATAATATTTTAGTATTTATCTAATAATTTCTGGAATAAAATATATTTACGTATGATGCATCATCCTTTATATATATTCATATGCTTGTATGTATATGTGCATGAGTGTGTATTAATCAAGATGGACTTAACATTCCCCTCAACTTCACTAAATATGAGACTGATTTCTTCTTGTCCCAAGGACCCTGGTTTCCCTTTTCTTAGAGCAGTCACTTTAGAAAACTTGTAATTGCAAATTTTTCTCTGCCCCTTTGATATATTAATATGAACTTTTCTCCAGGCTTTTGCCAGTTTTTCAACTCAGGAATGTCTTTCTCAAGGACCTGAGAGCCATCCCTCTGAAAATGGAATCATCAAGAAAAATAGTACCCCTCTAATTGAAAAAATAAATTTTCCTTTTATGTATCTTTAAAAAAAAGAAAGGAAAATAGTGCCCTTGTCTCTCAGTCTCTGCAGGAGGGTGGGAGCCCACCTTTGATAAGTGCCAGTTAGCACACATAGATGGTCTGATCACAGTGACCAGCACCCTCCCCTCAAATGTCTTCCATCCTCTGGCACCTTTTCACTAGCTCGTCCTAGACACCAATCTATTTTACACAGAATGGTAAGCACTATTTGCTGATGGCAAAAATCAAAATCAACCCTCCTGTTTTAATCCAGATTTTGTATGTATGTATTTCTTGTCTTTTCAGTTGTATTGGATGTGACATAGATTTGTTTATTTGACAATTTGTATTGTGTATGTTTGTAAGTCTTCTTCTTTGCATAGAACCAACACTTATTTTTCCTAATACATGACTTTTTTTCATATCTGTTTTGTTTCTCCATTTTTCCTCGGTTTTGATTTACTTTCATAGGGCTTCTTTAAATTGTCAATGTTTGAATACATTAGAAAAAAGAATACTATTTATTTGACACAGCTATAACTCACAGAGATTTACAGGATGTGCTCTTAATCAATTTACACTAAGAATGCTATTTTCTTTTTATATTAAATCTGCAAAATCCAATGGAAATTTGATATGGACCTTTTTTCAAATGTTACTATTATTTATAGAATTACTACTATAACCTTACATATTTAAGGGAAACTACATACCTTGTCTTTTCAGTATGTAGCTCCAGTATGTAGCCTATGTTTTGTACCATTTTAAAGTCATTTTATACTGAACAGTTTGTGTTTAAAGACTTTGAATGCTGGAACGTATTAATTCCACAAGAGTTGCATGGATTTTTGAACTTCATAATATTACACCTAAAGCTGAAAAAAAAAATCTAGAGGACACAATAAGAAATAATTTGCCTGTTTCAGCTAATATTTGAGAGTATATTGCTAATAAACAATGCCCCAGATGGGGTCTGTGTGTGTGGGTTGGGGAGAGGGTAGCAGGGGAATATTGTTTTCCTTATTTCCTCTCTATTGTTTCCTTATTACAATGTAACAATTACCATAGTTACTTTTGTCGTTAGTCTTTAACTTTTACTTCTTTAGGCTACTAGGGAAATTAGGGGCAATAAGAAAACAAATGTCTTTCTTAATGAGTGCAAGTAAATTTGAAGGCAACTTTCATTAGGAAGTCTATTTTCTGTGTCCCATTTGAAGCTAACAGCCGTGTTCTAACATTCAAGAAAGAACAGGCTTAGTTTGTGGCACCAGTACTTCTGCTCTTGGGTTCAACTGCACTTACCCCCAGTCTTAGTGGAACAAAAATGTAACTCTAATCCCATAAAGGAGCATGATGTGTAATTATTGACTCATTTGCTCCTTCCGTTTTTGTTTTGTTTAGGACAATGTATACTTCATATGCCATTACTTTTTATGATGTTCCCAAGTGGGGTTGTTTCTTCTGTTAAGTCATTTGAGTTTGAAAGAACTTCTTGTTAACAGTTTGTCTTCTACACAGGAAGAGGATGGTGTCTTTTACCGCTAAATCATGGTTTATTGATGTCAGTTGTGGTTGAATACTTTCACTAAGAGCAAATCTACAATTCCATGGGCTGTTTGTTTCAGCACCACAGAGGTTGTCTTCTGTGATTATTTTGAAACTAGTAAAATGTGATTACTCTCCATATCACACTGACATGAAGGACCCTTGGCATGCTGCTTTCTCCTTGCATTGTAGAAATTGATACAGACCCAGCTACCCTCAAACACCCCACTCATTTGCTAATTAAATAAAACACCATCTTGTATCAAAATCCACATCCCCCAAAGTACTACTTTACGCAATCATTCTTAGTTACTGTATGTTTAAACATATTCTTTAAAAATTTGGAAACAAAAAAAAAATCTTTCATTACTAGATCACAACTTAGATAAACACAAGCGGCCCATTTAAGGCAGTAAACAGAGTCACTTTCTACCCCCTAGCACAGCCAAAGCTATGATCATTCCAAATTATACTGACTTTTGCATTACAACACAGCATCTATACTTCTATGCAGTTAATATTTTAGCAAAAATTGAATGATTTCTTTTACTTATATAAATGTACATACAATTGTGTTCTGAGCATTGCTTTAAATTGAAACTCTCATTGTTTGTCAAACACAGATGTTAATGATGCGACTAAAGGCAAGGAAACCACAAAAGTATTACGGACATTTAGCTATGTACTACTGCTCACTAAAGAATCTAAGTGAAGCTTACTCTCTTTAGTAAAAAGTGAATACTGAAAACATATGCTGAGTCCAAATTAAGATTTTTCTCAGCCACCTGAAGTAGAAGGAGATGTGGAGTACGTTAGGAAGAATAACTTTTTCACCACGTGGAATAATGCTGTTTAATGCCACTTGAAAGCAGTTAGCACCACCTGCAGTGAAGAAACACCAATTTAGATGGAATTCTGTGAGCATGGTCAGAAAAGAGAGGAAAAGAGGTTGGAGTGGCACATTTCACTGCCACAGAGAAACATAACAAATGAGTGCATCGACCTGAACCTGTATCACAGGGCCAGCAGGCTAGCGAAAGCAGATTAAAGTTGGGAAGAGGTTGATTATAATATAAGATAATGACCCTTAGGAGGATTGAAAGAACAAGTCAACAAGTAGCACTTGTTTTTACTCTCTTATTTGAAATAGCCCCTTGTAGGTTTGGAGAAAGCAATGAAATAAGCATTGGCATAATAGTTTCTACCACAGAGAAAATAAAGACACATAATGAACCAGTTTCTTTATGTTTAGCAGGAAGATAATGACATTGAAAAGGAACCACAGGGGATGTATTTGTTTTGGTAAGCCCTGTGTATATTTTCCCTCTTCTAATAAGAACACCTCAGTTTTCCTTTGGGGTACCACTGCTCAACTGTCAGTCCCTGTGGATTAGACAGAGCTAATCCCAGTCCTGGCTCTGGGAATCATCGTACCATCTAAACCTGGATAACCAGAGTATCACACGCTCCATACTCCATATCATGTACACCAGAGGTGTCTAAACAGGTACAAAGATTAACTCGCCTGCACATTTGCTGGCACAAAAGAGAAAGGGCGGATATCTTTCTATGACGGTTGATGGGAGCTGGCCAGATCACCACATTTAGAGGATTGTCCAAAAACGAATCCAACATGGAAGAGAGCACTGCTGCGAACTGGAGAGTGATCAATTCCTCATGTTGCTGTCCTAGGTCCTGCCGTGCTGTGCCGCTGGCCTCATCAGCTAGAGCTAAGATTTCCTTCCTTTGTTTATGCCACTTTGAGTTGGATTTTTGTCACTTGCAAACAAAAAGAAAACCTGACAAATTTTAGAGGTTTCTGATATCCACAGTAGCAATGAAATACACAGTAGCACTTTCGCTATCTCCATACAGACTTCAATAATTCACTGGCTTCGGCTATTCAGTTTTTTCTTTATCATCCATCTTGGATTCTTTTTTCCCATTTATTCATCCATCAATTTATTTTTCTTTAAGCCAGGTAAACACATACTATGTTCCTGGCATTGCTTTGTCCCTGAGAACATGTAGTTTAATAAGGCACAGGCATGGCCCCTCCAGTTCAGAGCTTAGTGAGAAGAAAGACATAAACATGCTAACGGGAAAGGATGGAGGGTGAGCAATGTATCGTGAGAGTGTGGAAGAATGGGTGTGTGCCTGCCCAGGAGGGTCAGACTAAGCTTTGTAGAGGTGGATGTGACAGGGAGTTGAGAGAAGAATAAGAATTTCCTTGTGAAGAAAAATTTCCTTGGTATTCTATAGCTGTGCCAATTTCCGTCCTTGCCCTTCAATCATTTCATTCCCTTGAGTAAAGTATCTTATGTATTTCTCTCCACATGGCCATGTTATATTTTCTCTTCAAGGTCTACTTTGATCCTACCTAAACCAATAATGATTCTCTCCCCTATACTGTTCTCCTACCTGAATTCCTTCCTAGCTTTTCACCCACAAGTCCATGCAGGTTGAGGAAGGTACCCACTTACCACCAGTAGGGAGGTAGCTGCTTTAATAATAACGAGTCGGCTTCTGCCCTGGAACTGTCAGACTAGCAGTGAAATGGGCACCCCAGGAATTGCCTTTCCAGAACCAGGCTTGGAAATATACTAACATACTATAAGAGGGCTTTTGCATACCTGAAACCTAGACAGAAGCAGAAGAGTTTCACTTTTATGCTGATGTGAATTTAGGAATGCTCCACTTGTCAAAGAGAGAAGGATTATTAGTAATAAGTGAAAATATTTAAACATAGACACTATGCTATATATTTGCATGTGTATTAAAGATATGTATTTAAATAATACTATAAACATTTTACATATCTGTACAGCATTGTAAGTACAAAATAACAATGCCTTGATGGATTTTGAAGGATAATTTTGACTATATACCATCTGTTTCTTATTTGTGTTTACTGTGCTAGAAACTTTCAAGTGAAATCATGGCACACAAGAGGATTCTTGTAGTTATGGGCCAATGGAATAAGAATCTGGCA
The DNA here is from genome assembly GCA_963574885.1 of Lepilemur ruficaudatus. Classification (NCBI taxonomy): domain Eukaryota; kingdom Metazoa; phylum Chordata; class Mammalia; order Primates; family Lepilemuridae; genus Lepilemur; species Lepilemur ruficaudatus. The sequence continues at coordinate 543 of CAUYRT010080243.1, read as the reverse complement.
TTGTATAGACAAGTGCTATCCAATAGAATATTTTCCCATTAAAGAAATGTTATATAGTCGTGTTGTCCAATATGGTAGCTGCTGCTGAGCACTGGAAATGTGGTTAGTGTGATTGAAAGATTGAATTTCTACTGTTCATTAATTTTAATGAATTATAATATAAATAAAAATAGCCACACCAGGCTAGTGGCTACCATATTAAGAAGCACATTCATAGAATGTTTATGATATTATTGGGGAGTGAATGATAACAGATGTCCAAAGTGGCTACTGCTCATCTGACCCATTTTAATGTGCATGTTTAGGAAGACATGACCAAATAAAACTCCCTTAGGAGCATGTGTTATTAATAGTTATGCTTCTCCAGAGAAACAACACCAATAGGATATGTGTCCCATCCTATCTATCTATCTATCTATCTATCTATCTATCTATCTATCTATCTATCTATCATCTATCTATCTATCTATCTGTGTGTATTTTATGAAAACTATAGCTACATTATTCAAAATAAGTCTATTTTTTCTTGGTTAAGAAATAAGG
>CAUYRT010080242.1:0-39321 GCA_963574885.1 Lepilemur ruficaudatus | reverse complement strand
GCCCGACCTTCCTGCCGCCCGTCCTGCCGTCCTTCCGTCCGTCCGTCCTTCCGTCCTTCCTTCCGTCCTTCCTTCCTTCCTTTTCTTTCCCCCAGCTGTAGCCTTCTGCCTAAATTCTGCTGTTTGGAGTTCTTTTTGCCCACATACACACAATTAGAGGACATATTTTTTTTCCCTTTGATTTTTGTATTTTTTGTCATCTAAATTTAATTTTGGTTAAAAGTGTGTCTGTCTTTGTATGTGTGTACTTGCCTGCCCTCTTTTTAATATTGCATGGGTTTAAGAGAATAAATAGAAACTTCAGAATTAAGCTAACTATATTCCTAGTAGACCCTCTATTTAAAAAACAATCTTCATATATAATGCAAAATTGAGCATGTAATTATGGTATTAAAACCTCTATGCACTGTGAGTAATTAAATGCTAAGTAAGGCTTAGCTGTGCTTGAAAGAGGTGTATCTTTCAGGTGTGCATTAAACTGCGGAATGTTGAGCCTTAGTAACATTGGATCATGTTTTTAGTGCTTAAAAATAGTTAGGTATGCTTCTTCTTTGACTTAAGAAAACACCTAACTTCTAAACTTACAAAAATGTATAAGTAGCTGTACATTTTTAAGACAAGGTAAAATAATTCTACAAAATAAAAAAAAATAGAACACTGTTTTTTTAAAAAAGGGAGGTTTTAAAATAAAATCTGATGATAAATATAACAAGGCCAATCAATCTCAAGTTCTGTTAACAAATTGTCTTATATTAGCATAAATTATTTTCCAACTAAAGTCAACATAGTGGACACAGATACAGAATGAAAGTAATAAATAATATCCTGAGTGATAAGTAATTTTTCACCTAAGGATAAAGTTTCTTCATTGTGTTTTGGTGTCCTAAGTTGGATGACAACTAATTGGCAACAAAAATTTCCCTAGTCCTCAACATATGGGAAGTACTAGAATTTTACAAAATGTTCCTACATCATAAAAGAAAATAGAGTCATTTTGAAAGGATGCCATTTAGCTTCTTTTAAAGTTTATACAAAACTTTAAAATTATCTTTAAATTAATCAAATAAAATTTAAATATAGTAATCAAATGTACTTATATCATTGCTAAAATCGACTGTTACATTCCACAGGAAGGAGAGACTGAGTTTTGGAGTAATTGTGCTATTGATGTTAAAATGTTTGTTACATTGTCAGGCTAATTAAACAATATCATTAGCAGAATATTATTATTAGACAATGTAGTTTAGACCAAAATCAAATATGTACATGCAACTTTATTGGTGAGCTAGTAGGAAGACAGGGATGTGGGAAATCATTCTGCTTGAAAGAGAGTAAAGGTGTTGGACAGGAACTAAATCTGCAGGTGGCAGATAGAGGCCAGCATGGCAGTTGGTTCTTAGGGGTGGAGAAGCTGGGTTGGGGGTTGGAGTTGGGGGGGAGGGGCTGCAGAAAAATGCAGCTAACAACTGCAAAGTGTAGGAACTTGAGGTTTTGAGGCATACCTGTGGAACTGCAACTTGTTTGAAGAACACCTGTCAGTCATATATAACCATCATCTGGTAACATCCCACACCTCCTTTAAGCCCTCCCCCAGACCAGGCCAATAAAAGGAAACCATCTGGGAGTCCTCAATGTCTTTCTCCACTCTTGGAGACTGACCCATTCCTCTCTGGAACCTATTTTCACTTTGTATGGCTCCCTTTTTTCCTGCCTTATCACATCCTCTTTATATCTTCTTGCTTTCCCAAGTTCGGTGAGACATGGTGAGTAGTGCAAAGGTGATGCAGACTTTGGAGTTCCTGACCTTTTTGTTAGGATGCTAAGACTCAGGGAATGGCATTTTAGAAATCCAGTCCTGCTATATGCCAGCTCAGGTCTTATCGGACTCCCCTCTCCCTCAGTCAATGGGCTGCCAGCTCTCTGTGGAGAGTGGTTTGCCCTTAGGCTGAGGAAGTAATAGATACTTTGACTGGAAAACTTCCTGAATATAGTGAGGCCCCCTGTAGTAACATAAGTGTTCTCTCTACGACCTATTTCTTTCTAACTGAAACTTAGCTTTCTAGGACTGCGTTTTTTTTGTGTGTGTGTTTGTTTGTTTGTTTGTTTGAGACAAGAGTCTCGTTCTGTCACCCAGACTAGAGTGCTGTGGCATCAGCGTAGCTCACAGCAACCTCAAACTCCTGGGCTCAAGCAATCCTTCTGCCTCAGCCTCCTGAGTAGATGGGACTACAGGTATGTGCCACCACGCTTCACTGATATATATATACATATACATATATATATATATATATATATATAATTTAGTTGCCCAGCTAACTTCTATTTTTTTAGTAGAGATGGGGTCTCACTCTTGCTAAGGCTGGTCTCAACCTCAAGCAATCCTCCTGCCTCAGCGTCTCAGAGTGCTAGGATTATAGGCATCAGCCACCATGCCCAGCCCCTATGATGTTTTAGACATAGAGAACTGAGGGTAGGTCTATCCCCACCCCCCACCATCTGCCACATGGTCATGGTAGGGGGAGCTTCACTGGTCTCCAGAGCCCTGGGAGGGCTCCGACCATGGGGATAGGACATAGCGTCCCCATGGTGAAGTACTGCCCAGGAGAGGAACGTCTGAACGGGTGGTGGCTAATTCATTGGATCAGGGATACCTGGTCTGAGGAGCAGTCAGAATAGAGGTTTTGGACACAGCCAAACTAATCATGCCCTGCTTCAACACAGAAAGGTTTCAGGGTACCACCTAACTAAGCAAGCTCTAAGCTAAACCTGCCAGGCATGGGGAAGCCTGGTCCAATGAGTAATCTACTCTTGGTTTCTTCTGCTCTCTTACCATAGAGAAAATGGGACAGGAAACGTCAGTCCCCACCAATTCTCTCCTGGGATTTCTGTTAAGAAACTGGAAGACCCTTGGACTTGACTGTCTCTGAAAAACAAAACTAGTGTTTTTCTGCAACACAGGCTGGCCCCAATATCAACTGCTGGGTGGAAAATCCTGGCCTGGGAATGGGAGTCTTAACCCAAATACTATCCTACAATTAGATCTCTTTTGTAGAAGGGAGAGAATGTGGTCATAAACTCCCTATATTCAGGCATTTATATACCTGACAGATAACCCCCGATATTGTGGGTCTTGTGTGGTGGAGAGATTTCAAATTAGAAGGACAAAAAAGGTCTGTGTGCCTCTTTGGCTTTGGACAAACCTCAAATTTCAGAAAAGAAATCAAGTGAAAACAAAGGAACTGTGGCTGTAGCCTCACCCCAGAGGAGTCTCAGACTCCTCCAGAATACAGTCCACTCCCTCTCTTTACCCCTCTTTTCCAAGTCCAAATCTACCTTCCATATCTCCTTTACAGGAACTATCGGGGAACACAGCACAGACTGGGAGGGTCCATCATCCATCTCAATGGGGGATCTAAAACAGATAAGGAAAAACTGTAAAGCTTCTCAGCTGACACAGGGAGGTTTCTAGAAGAATTTGAACACCTGATGATTGTTTATGTAACCCAAAGGATATGTGGGTCGTGCTTTCAAATTGGTGTTAACTAGATGAAAGAAATAGAATTTGGGTAGCCAGTAAGTTGTATGGAGATCAGCCCCATGCACTAAATCAAAATCTTCCACCTGGAAATCAAATAGTCCCACAGGGGGACCCAGGGTGGAATTATGGATGGGATCAAAGAATACCCCACCTCCATAACCATATGATAGTGTGCCTTATAAGAGGTGTGAAAGCTCTTCAGGTGAAACCAGTTAACTTTTCTAAATTGGCAGAAATAATTCAAAGAAAGCAAGAAAGCCCAGCAATATTTAGGGAAAGAATCATTACAGCTTTTAAGAAATATACCAGCATGAATCCTAACTCACCAGAGACAGTAAGAGTAATAAATAGTTCATCAACAATTCTTATTCTGATATTCACAAAAAACTCCAGAAGTTGGAGTTTTTTTCTGAATTTTTGAAGTCATTTTCATCTATATGGTGATTAAAGCCACAAAAGTAGATTAAATTGCCTAGAGAGAGTTTGTGGAATACTAGATTTACATTAACTTTGATATAATAACTTGGTTATTTATAAGCAAATTTTATAACATATTGTTCATGGAACAATTTTATCTGTTCATGACTTGAACAGCTAGAAAGTATGTTTTTTATTTGTATTGTTATTATTCTAATGGGAAGTAACATTGTGCCATAGAAATAGCCTTGTCTTTCCAAACATGTAGACAAGGGTTGAAATCTAATCTGACACTTGACTTCTGAGTGAATAAAATGAGGTAATCAAAGAGAAACACATGGCACATGGTCTGATATAGAGTGAGCATCTTATTAAATATGAGCAGATTTTGTTCCTAGTGAATTTGCCATTTGTGTGAGCATGAACAATAATTAGTACAAAATCAATAGTTATGGATTATTGTAGGATATTTTGTGCCTTATAGGAAACAAGAACTTTAATTGACTTAAAACAAAGAAAAACATGAAGGGGCAAGGGAGACAGATAACAGAGTTCTGTATTTTCATCTTACATGAATCATTATCGTTTTTTCCTTTCCTCTGAACTTTTGGTTATTCTTGCTTTGAAGTCAGTCAAAAAGCCTCTGATTTAGGCTTTTAGTGCCTCTGTAGTCTACTAGGAGAAAATTATGCAAGGCATGGTGTAAAGAAAAATAGATTTAGGAAACAAATCCTGTTTCAGATTCTAAACTCATATTTACACACTGAACTGAAGGACATAATTTCAGTTTTGGAGCTTAAGTTGTACTATATGTAAAAGGAGGTAATATATTCTTGCCCTGAGTGTATAATAGGGTCCTCATTAGAAGAAAAAAATGTGTATATGTTAAAGTGATATAAATAACATATTAATGTTATGAGTATATTTATACTTAACAGGCTTATTACCATGTGATTTTAGTATAGCCAAATGAAGTTGTCAACACTTCCTTTTATTTCATCTCATCAGATGTATTGACATATTTGCCAAGAAGTGAGAGTGATTGTATTTGCATGTATGACTGCTCATCTCAATTTTTTTTTTGAATTTTCCCGATTTTTAATCTATAATTATTTTTTGCATTAATTTAATTCAAAGACCTCTTTTATGAGATATTGTGCTTTCAATTATTGACATTTATAGTAATTGGTTATTGTTTTTATATACTTAGGTCATACAAGTGGAATTAAGTTACATGGATAACTGCACATCAAAAAGATAATACACTACAATCAAGTGGGTTGTATTCCAGGGATGCAAATTGATAAATGTGATCCACAACATAAACAGAATTGAAAACAAAAGCCATATGATCATCTCCGTAGATGCAGAAAATGTATTCAATAAAATCAGCATCCCTTCATGATAAAAATCCTCCAACACTATCACAGAAGAAACATACCTCAAAATAATAAAAGCCATACACAACAAGCCCACAGCCAACATCATACTGAATGGGAAAAAGTTGAAAACATCCTCTCTAAGAACCAGAATAAGAAAATGATTCCCACTTTCACCACTCCTATTCAACATAGTACTGGAAGTCCTAGCCAGGGCATTCAGGAGAGAGGAAGAAAGAAAAGGCATCCAAATTGGAAAAGAGGTGGTTAAATTATCTCAGTTTGCAGACAATATATAATCATATATCCAGAGAATCCTAAAGACTCTGCCAAAAGACTCATAGTTTCTGTAAATTAATTTAGTAAAGTTTTAAAATACAAGATCAATGTACAAAAATTAGCAGCATTTTTATACACCAATAATAATCAAGCTAAAACCACATCAATGAAATCGATCCCATTTATAATAGCTACAAAAATAAATTACCTAGGAATGCATTTAACCAATGAGGTTAAAGATCTCTACAAGGAAAACTATAAAATACAGATGAAAGAAATTAAAAAGTCCTATTCTCATAGATTAGAAGAACAAATATTGTTAAATACTGCCCAAAGCAACCTACAGGTTCAATGCAGTTCTTATCAAAATACTAATATCACTTTTCACAGAATTAAAAAAAGATAATCCTAAAATTCACGTGGAACCCAGAAAGAGCCCAAATAGCCAAGCAGTCCTAAGCAAAAAGAACAAAGCTAGAGGCGTCACATGTTTAAAAATGGGTGCAGTTTATTGTATGTATATTGTACCTCAATAAAGTTGATTAAAGAATACTACAGGGCAATTACAAAGAATAAGCAGTTCATACAGGTTTCTACATGGATGGTTCTCATAAACATAATATTTAATTAAAAAGCAGGACTCTATGTCAATTTCAAAAACAAAATGAACTCATGATTACAGAAGTCAAAATAAACATTATTTTTGAGAAATAATGATCCAGAAAGGTTACAAGGAGAATTCATGTATGCTAGTGACATCTTATATATTGAATTGAGTAGACATTATATTTTGTGTGTACTTTGGAACAATTCATTTGAGATGTACTTATAATTTACATGTTTTATATAAATCTGCCATACATAATTTTCTAATTATAAAAGAAATAAATACAAAGGATGGCTGAAGAACACAAGATGATATGTACAGACTGCAAAGAAAGAATTTAACTATATTACAGATACATGACACGTGCACACTGAAGGGAAAGGTGAAGAAGGCACTGACCTCAATAACTTGGTAAAACAGTGTTTTGAGTAAACATTGTTAGGCAAGAAAAAACTGTAAACAAAAATTTACTTTGATGGGTAGATTTATTTTTCACAAGGGTTAAATTTAGCAATTCTGACCACATTTATACAAGGTTTGAACAAGTAAATAAATTATAGATAATGAGAACCAGGTTTCTCCTTATAAAAGAAGTAAAAAAATAAGCAAAATAGGAAAGACTAGAATGAACTCTGAGGTCAGGTAAAAGAGTGAGAGATACCAGAATGAACTCATATTTATTTTGATTAAGTAAATATAGATATGGTTGCATACATAGGTTAGTATAAATGCCTACATTTCCTAGCATGTGTACTGAGAGGGCTTAAATCAGTGAAACATCAGTAGCAATGAATACATCTTTGTTCTCTAAATACTATTTTCCAAGGTTCCTCAAAGAAATGGTTGAATCTAGAACTAGGGCACGGAAATATCAGTGGACCCAGGAGAATATAATGGTACTAGAAAGTGCAGATGTGCTATAAGAAAGAGAGAGAGAGAGAGAGAAAAGGAAGGAAGGAAGGAAAGAAAGAAAGAAAGAAAGAAACAAAGAAAGAAAGAAAGAAAGAAAGAAAAGAAAGAAAGAAAAAGAAAGAAAAAGAAAGAAAGAAAGATGAAGGGGGAGGGAGGGAGGAAGCAAGGAAGGAAGGAAGGGCACATATCAAAAAGATAGGTGCCAACATGAAATAACTCCCAATGGCCAAAGCTGAAACAATTTGAGCAACAAAACAATATCAATATCAATAGTACTAAATTATTGTCCAAACTATATATCCATGGGTCTATTCCAACATCAGTGAATGAATGAATGAATGAATAAACTTGTACAGAAGAGTTACAGTTATTAAATGTGGAAAGAATGTGGTAAATAAAACAATTACCATTGGAACGCCACATTAGTAATTATTTTGGGGAAGATCAACTGAATGCTAGCATTAGTGGGTAAAACTCTGAAGAGAAACAGGATATCTGCATAGTCTAAAAATATCTTCTTCAAAAGATTTTTAATTGCATGTGCTTCTTTGAACATACATTCAAAACCTCTTTCATAGTTCTCCCTTCAGTGTGGACTGGACTTAAAATCATTTAAAAAGAAAAAAGTTAAAAAGAAAAAAAAAGTTGACATCATTTCTAGAAGACAGAAGAAAGACTAGAGCGAGAGATATAAATTTAAGAGTTGCAATTGAAGAGACAGAAGTAAAAACTTGGAGGAGGAGAAATTAGATCACCCGGAAAGAGCGTGAACAGTTGTGAGGGAAGAGAGCTGAAGACCAGTTCTTGTAGAACAATCAGGTCAGTGCAGAGATTTAGCAAAGAGAAAGTCTATAAAACTGTACGTGTATGTTTGAGAACAACATCATGGTCGTGGTGCAGCTTTAAAGACTGCCGACGTATTTGATCTCAATTTCAGATAGAATAAGTTAAACTCTCATACTTCACTCACTTATATTTAAAATGAGTTAATTTTTTTTCTTCCTATTTTAAGAGACTCTTAAGAAATGCTTAGCAGAGTGCCTAGCATTTAATAGACACTGAGTAAAGGATAGCCATTTTTAATATTCACTTAGAAAGAAATCCAAATAAAGTGAAAGTTGTGTATCCCTTGAGATCTGCTCTTGATGGTGCCTTCTATCTTCTAAACCATTTCTATTTGATTTTTGCAGCCTTTGTTTTTATATCAGAGATAAGAGTCCTACTAGTGTTGGGAGGTGGAAGCAGAGAGATGAGGCTCTACATGTGAAGCGATATTGTCTCTTGGGGATTTTTTTCTATTTGGACCTATTGCCTCATCATCCCGCTTATCTCACCTCTGAAATTATTACCTGGAGCAAGTGCAGTTCAATCTTGGAGTGCCTCCAAATCACCAATGCTTCAAGCCTCAAACCACATATTTGCCCTTCTTTAATTACAGATTTTTAAATTAAAGGTTTATAATAGCAATAGGGCCTTTGTGCAGTTGTCTTGAACCTGAGAGAAGTAGTATAGGTAATGCCAAGATTTATTGTCTGAGTAAACAGTCAAAAAAGTCTATAATGAACTGCAGCAATCCAGCCAAGATGTAATGGGGACACGAGTTAGAGTTTTATTCTCCCTTTGAAGACAGAAGTGGTTTTGTGCTCCAGAAAGGAAAAGGATGAAAATTATTATTGTTATTTAAAATAAAATTATGACGAGGATTGGAATTAGAATTTGACATTAAAAATTATTCTGAATTTTTAAGGAAATTTCCTGTTAAGCATTTATTTCAAATTTATGGAACAGCTGAACATACATTCATCAGTGTATTAAAGTTATTCAGAAGACAGGTAAAGGAAAAAGAGAAAAACTTTCTCCATTTTCAATGTCATTTTCTAATAATTTAACTGTAAGACATTCAGACACTCAAGACTGAGTGTCAATTGACTGGAAAGAGCTTCCTTTTGGTCAGGGAAAAATAATTCATATATCAATGTTATCTTAAGTGATTCCTTTGAGTGATGATACGTAACCACTTGGGAACAAAGAAGTGAACCCTATCGGACTCTGCTGCACATTTATAACTCTTTTGGGAGAGGTGAGCCACGATTGCAAGTGGTGTGCTCTGCATAAAATAAGTTCCCAAACTTTTCTGAAACTGGCCTAATGAAATAACATGACATTGCAGGTATTTTAAAAGTCCTCAAGAACCAGAATTATGGGAAATAGTATCATTTGATTATAACCCATTCTCTTCTTCTAGCTTAGTAAGTTTCCACCAGGTACCAGGGTGAAGGCCAAGCAGCATGCAGCTCTCCTTCTATTCCCTTTGCTGGGTTCTTGGCCACAGGACCTCCTATGTCAGCAGGGCTGAGCAGAGGATCACTGACAGTTTTGAGGGGAACAGTCAAGAGTGCCTGGGTAGGAGCTGTGGCAGCAAACACTCTGGAACTGCTAACATTCCAAAGTTCCTTATTCCATTCAGAGGCAGACTATGTATAGTGGAATCCTTGAGTATAATCAGAAGAAAATTTCTCTCTCCTCTTGCCATTATGGAAATCTTCAATTTCACTTTATTTATCACTAAGCCTAATCTCTGTCCTAAGGTCAATTTTCCACTTTTCATTGAGTCTCCCTTTCCTTGATTTCCACAGGTTTGCACAAGGGAGGCATGATCCAGGGCAGGGCTGACATAGTTAAAATGTCCAAGACTGTTCAAGAACTTAAGTTAACTATGTATTGTTAAGAATTTTTCCATTAAAATGGAATCCATATCACACACACACAAAAATGATATGGCTTCTGTGTTTGAATACTGGCTCCTCCCTTTATTAGTTGTGTGACCTTGAGCAATTGCATCTCAATTTTCTCATCTGCAATCCAGGGATAGTGTATAATATCCATGTCAGAGAACTATATGAGAGGATTAAGTGAGTTCCATGTGTAAAAGTCTTATGAAAATGATTGACACACAGAAACACTCAGTAAATATTATCTACTTTGAACAAATTATATAGTTTTTTTTTTTTCAGCACATAACAGAAAACACAACCACAACTGACTTAGGAAAAGAAAAAATTCACTGAATCATGAAACTGAATAGTAAAGGGGTAAATATGGATTAAGTCATAGCTTGATATAGGGTTTTAAACAATTTCGTCAGAATCTGATTTTGTCTTTCATGCCTTGGATATGCAAACTCTGTGAAGACTTTATGTTCAGACACCATGTGTTGAGCTTAGTCACAAGATGGCTGTTAGTAGTTCTCCAGGATACGTGCTTCCCTGATGATATCACATAGAAAAGAACAAGATGTCCCAGCATTTTCAGCTAAAGTTTTGTTTCTGGGCAATTATTGAACAAATATTTGAAGCTAAGGAAAAACAACACTGATTGGCTTATACCTAGTTCATTTCGTATGCCCCTGAGGTGGAGTCAAGACATCTGGAAACATATAAAATGATATGGACTCAGGGTTAGGAAATGTATGGTTCCAGAAATAAATTGGGCAACCATCACCCAGAAGAGAATGTGGCTTCTAGGCTGTACAAACATCTAATTCCCATAACAACCTAGAAATAAGACCATAACAAGCTAGAACTAAGATGATAATATATGGATGGGATTAATTGGAATGAGATGGTGGAAATTTAGAACATTGTAAAAATGATGATGAAAATAAAAACAGGATAATACATAATGATTAATATTATATTTTCTTTCATATTCAAAAGTGTTTTTCAGTTTTGAAAGAATTTCATATATGCACTCTTATTTTTTCTGTGCAGCATCTAGTGAGATACCCATGCTGTCATATTCAACATTGTACTTAGGGGGAAACTGAGGCTGAGTTTTGTTAAGCAATTTTTCCTAAGGCTATACAAGTAATTAAGAAGAACTAAGAACTAAGAACTAAGAAGAACTAATTAGGAAGAACTAAGAACTCAGATCTACCAACTTTTAATCTTGTATTGCTTTCATTATATCACTCTATTTTGTTAGAGAGGGCTAACCAGTGGTTAATACCCTGAGAAAATGTCAGGAGGAAAGGGTACCTATGTCAGGTACAGACACCTTTACAAGATAAATGAAGTGGATAGCAATTGGTAAGCATTGCCTGCTTGATACTTTAGAATTCTACTATATGACACTGCTATAAAAATCATGCCACTCTCTCTAGAGTGGGCAAAAACCTTAGTTAATGGAAAAAATGATTAGAGGTAGAAAGCTGCTCAACAGCTCTAATGGTCTCAATTTTGTTCACAAAATAACTTATAAACCATTCATAGTATTCTACCAGTACCTCCTTCTCCTGATTTATAATCTCTTTTTTATGGGTTCAGAATAGAATCAATGGTCTGGAAGAGCACAGGAGGGTAATGTTTCCCAGAAGAGATGATATTAGAAAAAAATGTGCTGCCCTTGCAGCTTTTGATGCACTTTCTCATTGGTCTACAGGTTGTTTTCTTTCTCGAGTGCGATCTGCAAATGTACAACCAGAGGATCTCAATAAATGCTTCAATGTGTGACCGGCTAATTTTATTAACATCAGTTCTCTCTGAAATGATGCTACATTTACTTGGTAACAACGAAGTGGCATGAGTGAGGAGGCGGTGGATGCAACTCTGACAGAGAAAAGAGCACCGTCTATGAACACCGACCAACCTGGCTTCACAGTTCTCTGTGAATTAAGTTTCAGTAGGACTAAACATCAATGTACCTTCCCTCCCTTAAAAGTACTATCTTCTGAAGGAAAACACCCTCAATGTTTGTATTTTGCTTTGGTTTTTGTATCAGGGGCTGTTCCTACTACTACTTTATTAATAACAAAATAATATTTTTTTGTCATCCACAGCCTCTTTTCTATTCCTTCTTTGAACTAGCAAAATGTATTTTCAGTATGGTTTGTTCGACTTAGAAGTGCTCTTGTAACCCTGCACAAAGTAAACTAACCACGATCTTATGAACATTTAACAAACTGGTATGCAGTTATTCCAAAGAGTCATTCCTCCATTCATTCAGCCAATTATTATCAAAACTTGAGAAACATAATACTTGGAATGTAAGAGATTATAGTCCCATTGCTTTTACCAAAAACTACCAACTCAGATTTTGCTTGCAAGTTATTGTCTTCCTTAGTCCAGACAGTTATCTGTCATAACAAAGATGTGAATCACCATTCTATGTAAGAGAATCCAACTGCTTGTCAAGATCCATAATATATTTGTCACTCCTGCTATGGGACACAGCCATGGAAAGTAATCACAAGTGTTGTTTTAAATATGTGATTTATATCGGCTTTTGCCTTAGGGTAATTTAAATAAATTATGATAAAATAGTTAATTTTCTCTTGGACTTTTGTCTGGTGGTTATAAAAAAGTTAAAAAGATAAATTAATTATCATCTAGTAAGTCCCTGTATCGTGTCATGATTGTATTCTAAGGATTGAGAATTTATATGTCCAAAAAGAAAAAAAAAAAAAGAGAGAATTCATATCTCTTAATGAATTCTAACTGCAAAGATAAAGCCCAATGCTTATGTTGTGAGTTCAGATACTGAGGTATGATGATTAGACTTTTGATTTTGGTATTATGTCATACTTAATTAAGCAAAGGTGAAAAGAAGAACTCCTAAGAACTTGCTCTTAGAAAGCAGTGCCCCCAAATGTCACAGAAGCCTGTACATGGTTTAGGTGGGAAGCGTCCTCTCTAATGATTGAAACTAATCCCTGCCGTGCTCCAGGAATGGTTACCAAATGCAGTCAGATGCATCTAGTATATTATTTCTGGAAGAAAAACAAATTCACCCTTGACCATGCAAAGGCACAATGAGATCCATAAATGGATGTGAGTTGGGTCTTTGTCCTTCTATCATATGAGCACAACTTGCTGGCAACTCTTCTGGTTCATGGAAGCCATCTTTTTGCTCTACGTATTTGCGTAGCAAAGCAGTTTTCATTAACTACACACAGATGCAAACATCTCTTTCTTTATGTGCACCCCTGTGCCCCACTCCATGGTAGATGAAATCATAGAACATTAAACCTGGCTGCCTTCCAGTCCAGAAGTTCTTGCTCACCTGATATTGCATTCAAAATGATTGTGCATTTGTGATTATGCCTTTTTTCCTATGGAAAGGACCCATAGGTTTAACCCCATTCCCATGATCTCCCCCAAATTGAATGCTGACTGGTCCAATCCAGTACTATTGTATCACAAAGAAGATAGGAAAATATATAGGTCTCAACAGAGACATTAAGTACCCACAGCTTGTTTGAAGCAGAGGCAAAACTACAGCTCAAGTCTTCTATCACTCAGACAGCTGCTACCTGTACAGGAGGACTGGGCTTCCTTGAGTACTGTGCCAGTGGTATCCCAAACAAAAGAAAAAAGGAATAAGGAAATGAAAGAGGAAGAAAGAGAGAGATGAAGAGAGAAAGAGCTAGAGAGAAATACTGGAAAACACAATGCTTCCAAATGTTAAGACTTCAAAAGCTGTATCTTCTATTGTTAGCACAATCTTTTATTATTTGCAGATTTTGTGTTTAGGGTTATTATTTAAATGAACTCTCTTTTTTTAAAAAAGATAACAATTACAAATTAGCTTTTTTGAAGTTGGTTCTAGGTCATCTCTAAAACTAAATCATATACTAAATTCTATTAAATGGAAAAGCTGGTGATAAAGAAATATCAATCAATATATACTGGCCGACTAGAAAGAAGTAGAAGATGGTGTTTATTAACTCCACCTTTCATTTTTCTCCTATTAAATTTTAGAACCTATCACTTTTAAATGCAAGATAGTATTCAAAGAATTAATAGATACCCTATCGAATAAGAAAATAAATACAATATACATATAATTTGGAAATTGAACTCATATATAAACATGTATTAATAGTAATACACATACAGAGATGTGTATTTGCCTTAGAAATTGATTAATGTATGCATAGTAAATACTTGGCCTTAGTAGCCTATGAGTTATGGATTGTATGTACGTTAATTGTCACTTACTGAAAAGGTGATTGACATTACCACTTCCCCTCCCAATTTTTGAATACTGTTTCTCTAGAGCAGTATATTTTAAAGTTTGGACTGTGAATCATTTCTGTTAGAATCAACTGGTTACTAATATGACGGTTGGAAGGTATATTCCTGGATTTGCCATAGAATTACTGAAATTACTGAATCAGTATCTCAGGGGGAGGACCTGGGAATCTGAGTTTTGTGAGAAACTCCACAGAGGGTGCTGGCGCACACCGGTGTTTGACACCCACCCCGATGCCTTCAGCAGCTGTCACATGCCTTACCCTACAGGCCACTGACACCATTGAGGAAGTGTGATCTACAGAAGATAAAATTTGCTTTGTCACAATTAGTCAAACTGAGTTCATATTACACTGATGAAAACAGGATAAAAATATCTAACTTAAAAGAAAAAGAAAATTAAACTACTACTGACTCTCCTTTAATAAAAACTCAATGAAACAAACAAAAACAAAAATCCTTGACATTGGGTCTGCCTTCTCATCCTGTTTATTACAAAGACATAGGGGTTTTATTTTTGTTTTTTAAACAGCTTCATTGAGGTATAATTGCTATACAAAAATGCACCTTTTAATATATTCACTATGATAAGTTTGGATATATGCATACACTCAGGAAACCATCACTGTAATGAAGGTAATAGACATATTTATCACCTCCAAAGTCTCCTTGTGCTACTTTTGTTGTTGTTGTTGCTTTTTTTTTTTTTAATGAGAATACTTAATAAGGTTTATACTATTTGGGGAAAAGGGCAAATATTGTTATTTTTCCCTATTTAATTTAACATTTGTAAGAATAACTTTCACTTCATTTACTTCTTCCATAAATTAAAATATGATTACTTGGAAAGATTTATAAGGTCATCTCAGTGGGTTTATTCACATGAAAAACAACTTATCTGTTTTAAACAACTTTAAAAGGTGGTCATACTCTGTCTTTTAAGTCTATAAAATTATAACCATAGGCACAAATGTAGCAGGAAATAGTATTACTCAGATGATTCAATTTATCAACCACATAAGGAACTAGTATTTGACAACTCCATGGCTGGACTCATGCAGCAAGTACTGTAATGTAGAGTCATGAATTTGGTTTAAATTCTTCCGTGTGAGTGTGTGCAAGTGTGTACGTGTGTGTCAGTGCATGTACATTGTGTATAAATAACTGCTTGCCAAATCCCAAAGTCAGTTTTCAGCCTTTTTCTTATTTGACTTTTCCATGTCATTTTATACAACAAGCTATTCTTTTATGTCTGAGCTATTTTTTCCAGGCTCTTTGAAACCACGCTCATCTGGTTCTCCTACTACTTCTTTGGCTATTCTGCCTTTATCAGCTTTACTTGCAGCACTTTCTCATTCTGACCTCTAAATGCCCTTTATCTACATACATCCCCTAGGTGAACTGGTCCAATCCATATCATTTAACTGCCAAAACATGCTTCTGACATAAACATTTCTACTGCTCACCTTTATCTCTCCCTTGAGCTCCACACTCATATATCCAATTGCCTACTTACCATTTCTACTTGGACATCTATTCAAGGATCTCAAACTTCATATATAAGTAAACAAACAAACAAAAGACATTTTCTCCGAATACACCTTCTGCTCTCCATACTTTTCCATCAGAAGCAGTTACGCAGGCCCAAAACATAATGGCATCCTCAATTCCTCTTTCTTCACACTACTCCTCCTATAGCCTCATCCATCAGCAAGTGTGACTGATACTGGCTTCTGAATGTTCATTATATTCACCTATTTCTTCCATTTCCAACACAATCACCTCTGAATAAATCACCATTATTGCTCAGAAAACTGCAATAGCCTTCTCCTTGTTTACTGAGTCCACTCTTGCACCTGTGTGGTCCATTCTCCACACAACTGCCAGGCTGATTTTATTTTACTTAAGATCATGCTATTCCTGTGCTTAAAATCCGTCTATGGTTTCCAATCATGCTTAGAATAAACCTAAACTTCTTTCCCTGGTCTTCATGATCATATATGATCTCACCATAGCCTACTTCTCCAATACCACTTCCCAAAATTTTGTCTCTTATTGGCAATGTTCTAGCTCAAAGACATTCTTTCCTACCCTCATACCTGTGAAGCTCATTACCATTTGCACTTACTGGTCCTTATGTCTAGAATTAACATTCTTGGATTTCTTCCTATCATTAGTTACTAACAGAAATGCCACCCTCACTGATTTTAGGGAAAACCATTCTTTACTGTCTCATACCATTTGCTATTATATTCCACTTTTTTTTTTTATTTATTGCTCTCTAAAACCACAGTATTTATTATTATGGTCAATCCTCACAAATCCCAACTATAATGGTTCTCATCCTGCAGGCAGAGACTTTTCCCATATTCAGCATTGACTCCCCATCACCCAGTTGAGTGCTTGTATAAGATAGATACTCAATAAACAGTTTTTGAGTGACTATTTATAGTTATCATCATGCCACTCACTACAGAAGGAATTTTCTTAGCAGAACAAGAATAACAAAACTTGGCTTAATCAAAATTCTGAATTAAGTAAAAATATAAATATATTCATCTCCTGATTTAAACAATACATCTAAATTTTAGGAAAAAAATGTGGCAATAAGAAACAGAAACTTCTATAGTGATTTCATAAAATATTTTAAAATCAATTTAATCCTATGTACTTGGTTCAGCTCAAATTGAAAGCGTTCATTTATACCTTCTCCATCTTCAATTGCCTGTGTGAATCTAGAAACTGATGTTCACAGTTCACAATGATGACCCTGAGGCTTTGTGAAATTTATAGTGAGGAAACATTTTATTTGATCCCTTGACTGGTTTATCTGAGGTGCGCAAATGTATTTGGGAATTTAGAAACGTTTTTGGATGGTCAGAAGTAAAACAGATGCATTTGCAGCCTGACTGATAATTTTGTTTGTTAAGGTTTTACTATAGAAAGCTTGCAAATTAACTGCTCTCCAAACAATTTTAATTGTTGTATAAGGTCCCATAAATATTGTATGAGTTCATTTTTTTATCTTCTAATAGGAAAAATATCCAGGCGCATCAGCAGAAATAAGAATGGATTTGAAAAGGGCATCTCTGTGGCAAGTCAGCACCCCACACTGCTGTGGAAACAATGCCAGGTCTACCCCAACTGAGTGGTGCTGCACACACCCGTCTGACAGGCAGGTGGGAAGAAACTTGGAGAAATCTCAGCCCAGACATTTATAGCACAGCTGTGATGCATTAGAACCAGTTCTAGATCCAAGTCTTAACCACTTTTTAAAGCACATTTATCTTTATGGGGAGGGAAATAATTCAAATAAATAAAAATTGCTCATTCCACTTACTTTGAAAACCTTATTCAAACATGATTTTCAAAATAGTGAACCAAATATGTCTTTGTCTTTTAAACAAACACTTCCAAAAATTTTGCTCTAAGAAGTTAAGGTTACAGAGTCACTCAAGGTCTCATTCTGAGAGGATACAATAAAAAAAAAAAAAAAAAAAAACAAAGGTGGAGGAGGGCTTTGTAAATCATGTAGGTTACAGAACTGAAAAGAAAATCCTTTGAAGAATAGGTCACCGGTTTTGATATTAAGGAATAAGATATGAGACGCTCTTTGAGGAACTGTAACCTAACCAAGCAGCTCACACATAGCGGTTTTCATTAAAAAGTTGCCATTTATCTTATCATGGTGAGTTTATCTTACCATGAGCTGTCATTGAAAGGATAGGGAAATGCTATGACTTAGAACACTATGGCAGGAAAAAAAAAAAAAAAAGACAGATGGCAACTTTTTAATGACAGACAGTGTTCTTCAGGGTTTATTCACATTTCCAAATTCAGGAGCAGCCACCACCAATACCAACCTTTGGAACTGAGCTGAAAGGAGACATTAATGGAGTGAAATGTGTGTTAATATTAGAATCTGGAAATCTTGGGGAAAATTTGACTTCCTTTGGAATCTGTCCTGCTTATATGGAAAAAAAATAGCATGATACAAGAAAACTTTGTATTTTAATGTTTACATTTTAACTTTTTTAAGCAATGTGTATTTTTAATAACATTTGTCAATTTTTAAAACATAGTTTAACAGTTAAAAACCTGATGTTTTGAGCCACATAATCTTGGAATCAATCTGCTTTTCTCTGTTTTTCAATTTCCTCATCTACCATGTGGAAGAAAAAGAAATGTTCCCAATTCACGGGTTGTGTTAAGAACTCCAGAAGATAGGGAATAGAATACTATTGTTGTTACTGTTATTGCTGTTAGTGTTAACTAATGGCATCCGCTGTACTTGATATTATATTCAGTGAATCAAATCTTACCTCTTTAAATAAGAGAAACAGCTCTACTCCTGTTTCCCAAACAAAGGGAGACAATTTTTTTAAAAAGTTATTCTTAAATCCTTCAGTTAAATGCTGCATACCCATCAACTCCAATTCTGCAACCAACGGCAGGCACTATTTAGTCCTTTTGTACCCTCAAATGCCAGTGGACCATTTAGAGAGAACTTCTCTCACTTCTATAGTCTTTCCCTATTGGCCTGTCTCATGGTCCGCCCTCCCTCTCTTGGCCACTGAGAGCCACACATTTTGGTACTTCTGTATACATTGCATTCTATTGTTTTGTATCTGAGTCTTTTTCTCCCAGTTAGGTATAAATTCCTTGAGAGTGAATATACATGACATATTTTTTCACTCGCTTCTGTGGTAACCTATCCCAGTGTGAAGCAAAAAATTAGAATTCAATATTTCACTTTACATTAACACAAATTAATGTATATAAATTAAATTTGCTATAATATCATTATTTTTGCCTTCCCTACACCCCTAAATTGAACAATGTGGTGAAGAAACAAAGCACTAAACTAAAAAAATTGTAAAGCATGTTTTTTTAGAACATGACTTTCCTAGAAAACCACTTACTCTCTGGGCCTTGGTTTCACTATCTACTGAATAACAAAATTGCACAGGTAACCTAAAGCTCTATCCCACATTGAATATCATTTAATTAAATTTGGCAACATCTGGAACACTTAGTAATTTCAATGTATATTTCAAAAAATAAACTGGACCAGCATATGTCCTAACCACATATGATGACATTAGCCATGGTCCTCACAATTTGAAACAAAGGGGAAAAAAAAGCCAACCGCATGACCACTAGTTGTTTTACTTTAAAACAGAATAATACTGAACATATTTAAAACCTGAAAGTCATTTCCTATTAGGCTGATTTTAATTCCCTTCAGTGTTTCGCTCAGAGCGTTTTTCTTTATTTCTCCATTTATCAGATGCTTAAAAACTCTGAAGAATGAAGTTAACTAATTGCCCATTAGATGCCATGGATCTTTCATCTACTTAAGGATGTCTCCTTGATGCAGTTCCTCTCATTAGACAGAGCTGTGAGCTTTGCTGTGCACTCACAGATGGGATCCTGGCTTCTGCAGCAATGGGCACTTAAGCTCCAGGAAGCCCTGTTTAGACAGGGAGGTTTTAATAGAGCAGTCCACATCCAACCTCTCACTCTTGTCTAAGTACCTGCTGGTGATGATCACTTTGCTTCCTGCTGCTCTAAGTGGAGTCATTAAAAGAAATGCAACTTTCAGCATGATTGGAAAAGGGTGGAAACTGCCTTCTTCATCAGAAGGTCAGCTCCACCAAATGTTTTACCTGTCCACCTCCGTCAATTTATTCATTTTGAGAAAATCAGATAATCCTTGTTGTTAAAGAGTCCTAAGAGATCAGTAAATCTCTTTTTCCTCCTAGTAGTTGGGAAAAGAATAAACAAAAATTTAGAAAGTTGATGGTTTTCCTACTTTCTTTTTTAGATACATGCAAGAAGATTATAGTACTCTTGAATATATTTCAGTGTTTGATGTAATTAAATTTTGGATATTTTTTTTTCCTCAACAACTCTTCAGCCCATTATTCTGTGGTAGTAGACAGTGATAAATTGTTAGTTTGAGATTATTATTGCTAGGATAAGAATACAAGAACTGCAACTTGAACGGATTACTAAAGAATAAAAAAAAATCAATGGTGAATGAGTAATTTAAACTTTTGAAAACATTCATTTTATACATAAGTTTCCAGTTAATCACACAGATATTTTTCAAGTAGCGGCAAGAATTAAGCTATGTTACTTCCTGAGGAATGTACGAAAGAATCATATGATATGACATCTACTCATAGGATTCCAAAATATATTTGGATGAGACAAATACATATAAATGATGAATTTATAATTAGATATGAAAAAAACAGAATAAAACTATAAGCCAGTATAAAGTTAGGTACTGGATTTAATATAATCAATTACAAAAATAAAGCACAAGGCTTATTATATGCAATATGTAGTCAAGATATTCAAGATATTACAGTTATTTACGTTAATGATCTCTATCGGCTTTGGACTTGAAAGGATTTTTAAAGAATCAGGAGAGAAATTTTAGATGAAAAAATACAATAAACAGAAGCTGAATTAACTTAACTCAGGGATTCTAATGCAAACCCTCATCTAGGAAGAGCTCTACCTCTTTATCTCACTTCTGAAAGACCTTCTCACTTTATTATCCACATGGTCTCCATGCCCATCTGTTTTATTTTTTATTTCAATTGTATATTTATAAAATTGCACCCTCCACTTTCCATAGCCTCGGGGTACAAGCACCAATAAAATTCCCATTGATTAAAGTATTAAAATACATGAAAAGGAACAGTAGCCAGCAGCAATAATGATTAAACACATAAGTATCAAACAAAACAAAATTGTATTAAAAACAACAATCTCTTCAAATCTATCTCTTACAGTGGAGCAGGGCAGCTTATAATGTAGGAAAAATTACGTGAATTGCAACTATATATAATAATCCTGGCTATAAAATATAGTAAAACTCTCATATTATAATTTGACTTAGTTTCTGGGGAATCTTAGTATAATTTTCTTTCACCTCTGTGTACCTCCATTTCTTTAGCTCTCAAATGGGAAGGATACTATTCATCATAGAAAAATACTATCTCCTAGGGACATTGTAAGGAAGAATCAAATAAGAAATTTAAAAATGACTTAAGAAGTGGATCAGTACAAATATTAGTTATTCCTCACATTACTTAATTATTTTTGGAATATATAATCCCTGTCTGTTATTCTTATTCTGGTAATAGAATCTGTATTTTTAGAGATATGCTCTGTGGTTGCAGATGTTATATAGATAAATACAGGAATACTATGTAAATACATATAGCTTTATATTTCATTAATTTTTATGGCTGATGACTGCATCAGAGATAAAATGACTCTCGCTTCTATGATAACATTTCAAACTTTACCTGGCACATATATATAGCTCTTATTGAAATAATAGAGACTGAGTCGTATCCATTTTGTGTTACCACTTCAAAATCCTTGAGCATGTGTCTGCCTAGCCATTTTTCTATTTAGACCTGAAAACCCAACTCTACTCCCAAGGGGACCCTATCTCCCAAGGAGAACACTAGACTTATTTTTTTTTTTAAGTCTTAATTTTCAAATGCTAGAAGACTATACTTTATTGAAGCTTTCACAAAGTCTGTTTTAAACACTTAGCAGACACTCACATGCACCAACACACACATAGTATCTGCCATTCTGAAGCCTGGGTGTCATATCCTCATTTCCATTGTCTTCAAAAGAGTGAACACCATTGGTTTTTATCCTCATTGCAAAAGTATGGTGGGGGAATAATTCAACAAAAATCAGGCCAACTGTGCCTGCTATCCAACAACAACAATAATGGCAGCAACAGAGGTTAATGATCCCTATGTCATTTCATCATCAGAGCAGTGGGCTGAGTTCTCTTTCTTTGCTGGAAGCTGATGAGATGCTTACCATGCTACTGGCAACTATGAACCATTGCAAAAATAGGATTTCACGAGCATG
Source organism: Lepilemur ruficaudatus (assembly GCA_963574885.1). Lineage (NCBI taxonomy): Eukaryota > Metazoa > Chordata > Mammalia > Primates > Lepilemuridae > Lepilemur > Lepilemur ruficaudatus. Next base: position 17,241 of record CAUYRT010080242.1, on the reverse strand, counting down.
GCTTACATACTGAAATCATGGCAAACTCCAGCACATCTTACTGATACTTATGATACATCTTCAAGTTAAAATTAATACATATCTTACAGACTTCTAAGATCAAACTGAATCTGTCAGCAACAAGATTATATATTGTAAACATGTACTTAGACATTTGGAAGATATTTCTGAAACTGTTAATTCTTATAGATAGGACAGAGAAATGCAATGCTGTAAAAGAGGTCAAATAGCTATGAATTTAAGGCCAATTCTACATGTAGATGAAGCAATTGACGTAATGATTATATGTAAGCTCCATTGAGCATGCAACTAGATTTTCTCCCATAATGATAAAAACTGAAAGTCAGCCTTTGGGTTATAATTACTTTTACTACATTATGAACATATCATGATATATTTAATTCAACAGATATTTATTGAATACCTGTTAATGGACTTCATTACTCTAGAACAGGAGTTACAGCAGTAAACAAAATATAAAATGCTAGTTTGAGCAAACAAAATAAATGTAGAGACAAAAAAATATATTTCTTGTGATATAAGTGTTAGAAAGACAAATAAAACATGATAAGGCATAGAAAGAAATGGAGATGGGGAAAGAGAATGATTTTAGATAAATTTGTCAGAGAAAACTTTGTATAGAGACTTGAGGAAGTGATCAGGTATCTGTGAGTAGGCTGTTTGGTGGGGGGGAAATACACTTTTCAGGGCTCTAAAAGTGTTCTTGGGACTTCTATGAAATAAAACTAGCCAATGAATAGCTGAGATGGTTAGACAAAGTTTATGATTCCAAAGAAATTCCTGTAGCACATTATACATTATGAAGAATTTTTATCTCATTATTTGACTTTATGTTTACAACAATCAAGTATATTACATAGCACAAATGTCATCCTCCAATTTTCAGATGGTAAAATCTGATTTTCCAATATTTATTTCTCTTTTCCAAGCAATCAGTGTAGAAATGTTAAACCTCAAACCTAAGTTTATTAACTAGAAATTTAGTAATTTTTCCAATATGTCACATCTTCCCTACTGGTAGTTTCCTTCCAAATCTAGTAGTTTAAATATTTAAGAATTTGTTTTCAAGAAGGGTGCATAAAATATTCATATGTTGATGGAAATGTTTGCAAATTAACACATAGGTATAGAAAAAAATTATGCTATATTTTATCCTCAAAAGTAGTATTCTTATGTAATAGAATATGGATTGTGAAGAACTCAAAGAGAGCATAGGCTCTAATGAAAATAACTTATAATTTTTAGAAAAAAGGATGCTTTTGGATTATTGATTTCTCACTTTAAATACCATAAAATAAAGGGCCCCACTAAGGAAGCTTGAGGGATGGGTAGCCAAGAGCCAGTAGACACCTTGGGGATAGTGCATTATGAGATGTTTAGGGTCTCTAATGAAAGTTTAACTCAGATAGACCACTTGTAGTGACAAAACAACTCTTACATTCTGTACCACGAGAGACTTTGCATCCAGAACATGTCCAGAAACAGATGAAAGAACGATGAAATAAAAAATTACAATGTTCTTCCTTCTATTTGTGTTGTTAGGAAAATCAACCATAACCAACCCAATCAATCACTCCACTAGTGCGTCAACAATGACCATAATATCTATACTTCCTGATAATTACATGCCTTTCCCAGTCCTTGGCAGACTCACCCAACTCATAGCAAAATGTGAAATATTTGTCTACCTCAACCTCAGGCTTAGATATAAATTTTCTGAACATATGTGTGTGCTTGTGCATGCTCACAAACATTTGTGATAGATATTTGCCCATGTTCCCTTTTAGATGTGAAGTAGTCTTTGCTATCTATTCAGTTTTCTTACTCTCTCACACTAACGTAAGAATATGAGTGACAGCAGATAATGAGTTTAAAAACATACTTTTATTTACACACAAAAATATGTATTGCAAATCTTTCCACTAATAAGTGGAAACATAAGTGCATAGATAAAGTATGTGTGTGTGTCTGAGGGTTTTGGAAACTAATACATAGTTTACAAAGCAATGGCTTGTTCCTCTTCAGTGAATATGTAGTTTTGTTTCTTAGGCAATGCTCCAAAGGGTGGGGCGAGGGGGACTGTTCTGCCTGATGAACTGTGCTGTGCTGAACAAATCCAAGAAACTTTGGAGAAGATTATATCCTCCTGACGGCCCAAATGTGATAAGTATATCAAGATTTAGTGTCCCTTTATTAGTTTCTCTTACAAGAGAATACCACAGCTGCCAAATCTGAATCATTACCCTCATTTTTCCTGATGTAATCAGTATGAAAATGGTGACTACTTGGATATTGCCTCCATGTGAGCTTTTCTAACTGAGTAAGGTAAGATCAACCTTACTGTATCACTCACTGATTAGAGTTCTGATGAATGCTGCTTCTTTTATTTCCATTCGCAGGTTGGAATGATGCATATGCTCTTGAATTACTGGGTCTGGCACCTGCCTCTGTATCAGACCTTTCTAATATATTTTCCATGAGTTTGGGGAACCCATGGCCTTTGGGGAAAGTTTAATTACTACTAGAGTCTACCCTTTCATCTCGCTTTTATTTCCCACAAGTTTAGACTAAAAGAAAAAAAAAAAAGCCCCAAAGCTGTATGGTGTGTGTATTTTCACTATATTGAAGAAAGTCTTGGTCTAAAACAGCATCGGGCCAGCAGCTCTACATACAGACACTTTACATTTTTACTGAAACATTGTTAAAGAAAGAAGGCAGAAAAACATTGAAAATTAATTCACCACCACCCCGAATTCAACTGACAGAAAGTCTTTTGCTGTTATCTGAAAAGATTTAGCATTAAGTATAAAGACAATTGAGCTGGGTTGAGGAAATATTAGGTGACTCTCCTGTTGTTCACTTCTCTAAGAGGAGCAGCCTGGTCCCCTGGAAATAACATGAGGGGAAAATACCTTTCCCAGAGACCTAGGAAATGTAGCAGAGAACAAATCAGACTCTTGTCCACTGCAAGAGCAGTATTTTTCTAATGAACAGATTACTGTCCCCTCCCAGAGCCACAGATATTACTTTTCTCTTATGCTTATTACAATACAGCATTTACTTGACAAAGAGTAGAAGGCCAATCAGGAAATGCAGGCTGAGTGATTGCAGAGGATATGCTATGAACAGTACACTTTCCATAAATAAGGCACTCATAGTCTTTCTGTAAGTCAACTATCTTATGGCAGCAAGTCATATACACACAATTTTAACCATAAAAAAGGCAGAATTTATTATTATATATCAGAGGTTGACAACCTATGACCTGAAGCCACTGTATATTTTTTATAAATAAAGTTTTATTGAAACAAAGTCACACACATTCCTTTATGTATTGTCTATTACTGTGTTCACACTACAACAGCTGAGTTGGGTAATTGAAACAGAAACCATCTGGCCCTCAAAACCTAAAGTATTTATGATCTGGTCATTTACATAAAAATTTCATCATCTCCCTTCCTCCTTCTTATATAATTAAATTATCCAGAGATGATTCTAAGTTTCTAAGTTCAGATATTTAGAACTTAAGACTTCGCTCTCTCTTCATTGTTCTCTCTTTCTTATTCTTTTTCTCTCTCATTCTTTCTCCCTCAGTTTCTCAGCACTATATTCTATTAGGTTCATTTCTAGATAGGCTTTCTCTAAACGATGACAAAAAATTGTCACTGGTAGTTTAAGATTATATCATCATGGTAACAATACCTGAGAAAGCAAAGCATCTTGCAAAAAAAAAAAAAAAATTGTGGAGCAGAAGCCCATGGAAGCTTCTGGTCTGAATAGCTAATGTTCTCATTCTTGAACTATTTATGAAGGCCAGTGAGATCAAGTAGTGAGATTGAACAAGCCTTCCTTACACATTCTCTGGTCAGGGACATGAGCAGGATAAGGTTAATTCAAACCCCATACATTGAACATGACTGTAATTGATTTATGGAAGAGTGGTAGACCAAGGAGAAGTGGGGCAGATACAAAATATGTCCACACCAATGATGGTAGAGAGAAAAGGAAAAGTGTTGGTATCCCACTATTTTTAGGTTTGTAGATTTTGCTTGCTCCATAAAGGGTTAAAGTGATAGCCCAGGTGTTTAAGTCCCTCAAATTATTCAATACTCCAGTTGAATGGATATTTGGGGCTATTATAGCAATTGGACCAAACTGGCCTGCTGCTATTACTCTAAGAGAAGATTTAAAACAGAATCAAAATAAACAATGTAAGATATTTTTTAAAAAGTTTTTCACAGATTCTATATATTGACAGGCCTAAAGTCTGATTTTTTTTTTCTGATTTAGTGTAGTCATGCAAAAAATAGTCATTGAATTCTGATTATGATTGAATCCTGATTATGATTGAGTCATGCCCTGTTTTTAGGTGCTGTTATAAGAAGGTGAGAAGACATTAAAAACAAGTTATATGACTATAGACAAATTCTCAGGAAATTTATAATGGTTTCCAATTGTTTAAGCACAATAAAGTCCCCTGTGAATTCTCTAGTAAAGAGAAAGATATCTATTCTGAAGTCTCGAAGTAAGAGCATGTCATGGCTTGAATGTGTCCACTCCAAAATTCATGTGAAACTTAATCCCCACTGTGGTGGTGTTAAGAGATGGGGTCTTTTGGGAAGTGATTAAGATAGGAAGGCTCCATCCTCATGAATGGATTAGTGCCTCATAAAAGGGCTGGGTGGAACTAGATTATGCCCTTTTGCCCTCCTGCCGTCCACCTCCGGAGGACATAGCATTCATCCCCTCCAGAGGATGCAGCAATATGGCATCATCTTGCAAGCAGAAAAAGAGGCCCTCAGTAGACACTCAATCTGCCTGTGCCTTGATTTTGGAATTCTCAGCCTCCAGAACTATGGGAAATAAATTTCTCTTGTTTATAAATTATTCAGTCTCGGGTATTTTGTAATAGGTGCACAAATAGATTAAAACTGAACATATCTCTGATTTACTAGAAAATTTTAGAAAATTGTATGCCATCATAACCATATACCATGTGAATATACTAAATAGATAAATCACCTCATGGACCCAATGGATTAAGGTAAAATAGCCTCATATAAAAGGAAAATGGTAGGAGAAATAGAAATGAAAAATAGATTATTGGCATAAGAAATATGAATATACTGTTTAAAAGAATGAGCTTTGGAGTATTGTAAGTCTTGCTTCCTTTACAGGATTCTGTATTATTGAACCTCACAAAGTTACAAAGCATATAGTAACAAATCCATCATTTTTAATGATTAAGTTTAAATTTTATGTATACATATATATATATATAGAGAGAGAGAATGTGACAAAAGACCGAATACAACAGAAAGAAATAGCGACTAAACAAAAAATTCAAGATTGTAGTCACAAAAAATAAAATATATTAATTATCAAAATAAAGATAAATTAATTAAAATTTACTTATAAAGATACCAACTCTCAATGGGGGGAAGAAGTAAATCTAAGAGGAATATTATTTAAAGAGGTGACAGAATGGATAAAAATAAAGTAAATGAATGATATTCACTAGGTAGTACTGAAGAAAATAAAAATAAAGTGGCAATATTATTTTTAGATGAAGTAAAATCTAAAGCAGTTTACATTAAAGTACAATGAAAAGAGTCTGTTATATGCATTTATATTTTATATATAAAATTCACACAATTTTATGTACCAAGCTTTATATCAACAAAATACATGTTTTAAAAAAACTGTTTAAAGTAGAATGAGATACTGAGAAACTCAATATGTATAAAGCCTCAAATATACCTCTCTCAGCAATAGACATAGAGCAAATACAACCAATCCTCAATATGGAAATAGATAATTAATATAGTAATTAAACAAGAGTGAAAAGTTTCCAGGCATGATGAAACAAATGGCACTGGATATAGTTGTTCACTATAAACAACTGAACTGGACTAAGTCTGCATGAAAGTATTTTCCTCTATGGGATAACAGGCAGCATAGCACTGGGACCCTGGGTGGAGGGATCAAATGAAACGAGCACCTCAGCTTTCTCTGGGAAGGAGATTGCCAAATCATGGGGGAACACACTACATCTCCAAAGAAAGGGAGAACTTACTCTGAGCCTAGTGATTCTGCCGTGTCGAAGAGATGGAGATTGGCATCCAGGGAAGCGAGGCAGTTGGACATTGTGAGGTAGAGGTGTAGAAAGGGTAGACTACTCAGAGAAAAACTTCTACAAGTGAGCGTGAAGTCCTGCTGAGTTTCTGGTAAATACTCTGCCACAGATACGTAGAGATCAACTTAACAAAGCTGTTCAGAGAATGTCCAGAGATGATAAACTTGGTGAGAAAATGAATGCTTTCCCATTAAGACTGGATTACACAAGGATAACTGACAGAGATTCTATTAATGCTGTATGTGAGTCCTAACTTGGGCATAAGGCAAGATTAAAAATAAATTAAATATTAACATAAATAAAGGAGATTATTTCATAGCAGAGAGAATGCTGACAGACCTAAAAGTATATTATATACATATAATTATAATTTTTAGTACTCCACTATCAGTAATTGGCAGAACAAACATTCAGTTAGGTTTCAGAAGATCTGAACAGCATTATTTAAAAAAATTACCCAATTGATACACGTACAACATTAAATTCAAAATACAAAATTATCTTGTAGTGTACATGAAAGAGTCCCAAGATAAACCATACACTGCTTTTTCAAAATTAAAAGAAAGCTTAATAAATTTAAAAAAATTTAATAAATAATAAATAAATAATGTACAGTATGTTTTATGTTGACAACAAATATTTTAAAATGTAGTAACACTGGTTTAAATAGCCAGTGGATCCAATAGCAAATTTTAATGAAAATAAAAAAATAGTTCAATATAAATAATAAAACATAACATATCATAATTTGAGGAATGTAACTAAAGCAGTTATTAGAAATTTATAGTTTAAAATGTTAATATTAGAACAAAAAGAAGTTTTAAAATTAATGGTTTAAGCTTCCAACCTGAGAACCTAGAAAAAATGACACAAATAAACCTCAAATAAGTAGAAGTAAAGAAATGATAAAAATAATATAAAAATCAATTAAACAGAAGATAATAAGACAATGGGAATAATCAACAGGAGGCAAAAATATTAATACTAAAAAGTTGATAAAACCAGGAAAAATGATAATGAATAAAAGAGGGAAAATAAAGACTTTCAGTACTAGGAATGAAAGTGGAACATTACTAAAAAATGTGACAAGAATATTAAAAGAAAGTGATATTTCAGATCAATAAAACTCACAAAAATAATTTTTCTCAACTAAAAATTTGCAAAACTAATACAAATCTTTATTTCCCTAAAATTTGTTGATTTTTCACAAAAATGTCAAGGCAATTCAATGGGCTTGGGGGGGAACAAAACCCTTCAACAAAGGATGATAGAAAAACTGGACATATGTATAAAAGAAAAAAACGAAACTCAAACTTCTACCATATCATACACAAAAATTAATTTAAAACTGATCATAGATACACTTAAACATGAAATCTTAAGCTATAAAGCCTCCTGAACAACCTATAGAAGAATATTGTGTTAATATAATTCATTTAATTAGTTATATAAGTCAATGGCATAAGAATGGTAGTGATAAGTGGAGGGTTGAAAAGGATGGATTTATTTTTAAAATTGTTGAAAACTAAATTTCAAAATAATTATGTTCACAGACTAATAATGTGAACAAATCTTGCCTCTCACTATTTGAGGTATATTGAGATACCTCAATATTTGAGGTAACCTTAAATAGGTTATAACAAATGAAGTGACAATAATTAAAATAAAATTTTAATGTAAAATAAAATAGATTATTTTTCTGAAACAGGCGTGTGTGTTGCTGTGTGTGTAGCATAGTACACACTAAAGATAACATTCCCCATAAGTGAGAAGTAAAATTAAAAAATTAAGAAAGTATTTGAAAACGGCATATTAGAGTCTTATTTCACACCAGATTAGAAGATAAAGCATATAAACATAAAACATTAGATTAATAATTTGCATTTTACATATATTTTCACATCAAAATGAGACATATTTTAAATATTTATATAAATATAGAAAGAAAAAGGTCATCCTAGAGACATTTTACTAAAGTTGGGGCATAAGTTTGTCCCTGAAGGATAATCAGATTTTGGTAAATAGAGATTATAAAGACTTCCTAACAGAAGCATTTGGTTAATTTCTTAGGAAACTAGGCAAGATAACATAGACACCTAGATAAAACCCATTCTCTAGTTCATATGCTTTGCCAGTGATGGGTCAGCAGAATCATCTTTTGCTGTGAAAGATGGCATAGTAATTGTGGGCCCTTCAATAAGTAACATAAAATGCAATCACGAAAGCAGCCTCCAGAAGCACTCAGCCGGAAATGCTGAGACATATTCTGCACCAGAAAATAGCAACTGTCTTAAAAACAGTCTCTTATTGATTAGAGAGTAGGGCAGGACATTTTTAAGGCTCACTCCCTGGAAACTTTACCATGTTGTTTGTCATCATGAAAATGTGTAGTTTTTTTTCCAGAAAAAAATACCTGTAGCCATGGAAGAAATAGTAGGATTAAAAATTCACACACTTGCCTTCTTTCTGCCCCATATCAACCATGAACCTATTTTATAATACCCACCCAGGTAAATGTCCTGCCTATGGTTGAAAAACACCATCTATATGTTGAGGACTCCAAAACCTACATCTCTGACCTCACTGACTTTCCGAATTACCAAGAACAGCATTTATTTGGCTTATTCTTAATAATCTCTAATAAATCTATTAAACATGTTGAAAAAATAGCTCTGTATCTATACCACAAACCTGTACCCCACGCATGCCTTCCCCATCATAGTAAATAGGTACTACGTCATTGCTCAAGATAGAAATGTATATGTTATCCTTTCCCTTACAACCAATCCATCAGGAGAGCCAGTAAATTTGACCTCCAAACACATTATAAATGAACCCACATTTCTCCATCTTTACTACTAAGTATCAAATCAACCTATTTTCTAAACATCTGCCATTGCTTTCTACTGGCTTCCCTCTTTATTGTGCCCAGTATCCATTTTCCACCCTGACATTTTAAAAATGAAAATCTGATCACATGCTCATTTCAAAGCATCTAGTAGCTTCCCACTGCACTTAGGATAAAATCCAAAAACTAACTCTTGGTTTACAAAGTTTTGACCTCTATCTCCAACCTTGTATCATACCCCTTTCTCCTCAACTTTACATTGTAGCACTCATCAGTATTATTGTGTCCCTTAATTTTTTCAAGCTGTTTTCCTACCTAGGGTAGATATCATCAGCGTTCACCAATGCCCGGTTCTTCTCTGGCTTTATGCATGTGAAGTTTCACTTCTAAGCCACACTCTCTCAATTGAACGAGATATTTGATAAGATCAGGACATCAAATGAAAACAGAAATGACATCTCACTTCCAGGCTAATTCAGTGAAAAGCCTATATGTGATACTCTAGTTTCTCTTTCCTTGCCTAACTAGCAATGACGGCTTTGTTTTGCACATGGCACAGGCAAAATGTAGTAGAATTTCAGGCAGGTGGAGTCTAACGCGGAGATTCCAAACGGCTTCATGAAGCAGAAAACTTGCCAACCTCTCTTGAATGAGCATCTTGAGAAGTATGTTTTCTATATTAAACCGTGATTAATTTAGCCTTCCCTGAATAATATATCACCTTAGGGTCTCTGAATGAGCTACTGTATTTGCTCTAAAAAGTCTTTTTTCTCATCATTCCATACTTCTTGTCATTTAGATTTTAGTTTAAATAATATCTCATCAGAAATACCTACTATGATTGCACAATCAAAATTAGTGCCACTCCCACCTTACCCCCAGCATTTTTTTCAAATATTCTCTACATATCTCTATCAGTTATTTTTCTGGTTCATTTATTTGTTTGTTTGTTTGTTTACTCTCTATCTCCCCTTAGTCCTGGTAAAATAACCTTGAGTTTTGTTTCCTGCTTTAAAACTTTTATTGTAGCCTGGCACATTGAAGGTGATCAGAAATATTTCCTAGACTATTTCAGAAATTAGTCATTGCTATTTTTCTTATTTTGTAGTAAAGTTTTTCATTTTATGATTCCATTTTTATGGCACCAAAGTAACAAATAAATAGAAAAAGTCAAAAGGTCAACCATTACCTGCAGCATCAATTCAACTAGTGTCTGAAAACCTTGTGGAATTATATCTAGGCTTAAGGAAGAGGTACAATAGTATTTTTCATGGGGAAGACTTAAACTTTATTTTTCATAGAAGAAAAGTATATTCTCCCAGAGGTGCTTATATAAGTAACACAGTATAATCATTTTGATATTTGAATAATAATGTAAAAATAGCTTCTTACAAGGCCCAGCTGTGTCCCCATAAATAAAGCCATATTATGCATGTACCTTATGTGCACGATGCCTGAAGGTACCTTAAAGGGGATACTACAAAAAGCATTAAATTGTTGAAAGCCTTCCATTTCTAAAAGCATCCAAGGCAAACATCAGAGATAAAGATCACTTGAGCTATGTTTGTCTGCCTTATGGTGTTAATTAAATGCCAGTATTTTTTTCTCTTGAGAACCTCAGAATTAGATTCACATTCTCCTCTGAGAAAGACAAGATCATAAAGTATACTTGTCACATGGCATAGGCCTCCCACCCTTATGTGAAATCCCCAGGAGGTATTTTCTGTTTACATATTTCTCAACTGTTATTTAAGGCTGTAATTTTTTTTAAAGTACTATATACATTTTATCAGTGTGACAAATCTTTCAATTTCATAGAACTTAAAAATGAAGCAGTTAAGATCAGATATCATTTAAAGTTATTTAGTGTCATGTTAAAATTCAATCTATATCTTTCACTGGCGATAAAACTATGTTTATTTACAGAGTACATACTATCTATGTACTTATTAAATGAGCTAAGTGCTATGGATGGTAGAAAAGTACAACACACAATCTTGGTATTAAGGAACACATAAGGCCATTAAATTAAATTTAATTGCATAAAGTTATAGGACCCTATATAAGCTAGCATATCTTCAAGGATTACCGTAGAGGCAAGGATAGTTTCAGGGATGTCATTAACAATTGTCAGGGATGAGAATGAAGATATATGTAAAAAATTCTAAGTGATAATCCAAGTATCCTAAGTACATAAAAACAAAAGCCAGTTTTATAAGAGGTGACTTTAGGAATACCCTCAAATATGTGAAATGAAATATTGTTGTTGAAGCTGAAATGATGCCAGTTAGAAACTACTGTAGCAGTCCAGTTATCTGGACTTCTGCATCCAGCCAAGATGGAGAAACAGCAACTAGACTACCATCCGCTATGGTTTGAATGTCCCCTGCAAAACTCACGTTGAGGCTGAGTACGGTGGCTCACGCCTGTAATCCTAGCCCTCTGGGAGGCGGGAGGATCCCTTGAGCTCAGGAGTTTGAGACCAGCCTGAGCAAGAGCGAGAACCCATCTCTACTAAAAATAGAAAAACTTAGCCAGGCATGGTGGTGAGCACCTGTAATCGCAGCTACTTGGGAGGCTGAGGCAGGAGAATCGCTTGAGCCCAGGAGTTTGAGGTTTCTGTGAGCTAGGCTGATGCCACAGCACTGTAGCCTAGGCAACAGAGTTAGACTCTGTCTCAAAAGGAAAAAAAAAACAAACCACTCATGTTGAAATTTAAGTGCCAGTGTAACAGTATTAAGAGATAGGACCTTTAAGATGTAACTAGACCATGAGGGCTTCGCCGTCATGAGTGGGATTGACGCTGGTATAAAAGGGTGAGTCAAGTCCTCTCTTCTTCTCTCCCTTTGCTCTTCCACTCCTCTGCCATGTGAAGCCAGAGTCCCTCCCCTCTGGAGGATGTGGCATTCAAGGCACCATCTTGGGAGCAGAGACTAGGCACTCAGAAGGCATCAAATCCACCAGTGACTTGATCTTGAACTTTTCAGCCTCTAGAACTGTAATAAATAAATCTCTTTTCATTATAAATTACCCAGTCTTAGGTATTCTTTATACCAGTACAAAATGGACTAAGACACCATCCCACCTGATCTCCACCACCACCACCAAACCTAGACAAAATTTAAGAAAAGACAGTTTTTAAGGCAGTAGACATCAAGAAATAGAGGGCAGTGTTTCCTGACAGATGGGGAAAGGGGAAGTGAGCCAAGTGATTTATCCCCAGATCACTGCCTTGTGAGAAATTCTAGTCTTTAGTACAGGGAAAGGGAATCCAGGCAAAGCCAGCTGGTAATACTGAGTGGAAAAGACAGAACTGAGACTCTGGGAAGACCAAAGCAGCTAGAGTTTTCAGGACAGAGTATCCGAGATTTGAGGCTGAACAGTGAGAGAATTCCAACATCTGTAGATGTAAGAATTCAGCAGGACACAGATCCATGCATGCATGTGAGATAGTTACCTGAGTCCGGGAAAAGGACCACCAAAAAGAGCTAGAGGAATAGTAGGTGATACTAACACAGAGCTGGACATAGTGTCTGTTCTCACCAGAAGGATTGGTAAACCTCCTAATTTGTGTGAGACTGGCTAATCAGGAGGGGCTTGCCTCAGTAGTGAGAAATAATTAACCCACAATTAAACATAGCTCTGGTCCCACCTAATATCTTACTAAAGGCCTGAAACAACTCAACTGTGTGCAAGAAACTTAACTGTATGCTAAAAAAAAAAAAGGCCCAAAAATATAAGATTCCAAAAATATCCTCTACACAAAAAGAAAAAAACAAGTCATAGAGTAGCTGTCGTACAATCAAATCAGGTATTCAAAGAAGCAGAAAATTATTACTCATGATGAAAAGAAAAAAATAGTTAATCAAAATTGACCTAAATTAAAAGTAGCAAAGACATTAAAAAGCTGATGTAACTATATCTATTCGAAACTTAAGTAGCGATATACAAGACATTTTTTAAAGATATTTAAATCAAACTACCAGAGATAAAAAACTACAGTGACTATAATTTTTAAAAAAAACTTGAGGAGATTAATGACACTGATGGGGTGGGGAACCTGCAGCCTTGGGGCCACATGTGGCCTTCTGGATCCTTGAGTGTGGCCTCTCGACTGAATCCAAATTTTTTTTTTATTCTTTTTTTACATATCATGCCTTTACTCCATTTTAAGTGTACAATTCATTGATTATTAGTAAATTTACCAAGTTGTACAGCTATTCACATAACTCAATTTTAGGGGATTTCCTTTCCCCTATTGAGACCCCTAATTCCCTTCCCCAACTACATTTCGAGCATTCCCTTCCCCTTCACAGTGCTCATCCCATCCCTCAGTTGTGAATCCTTTTAATCAAAATAATTAAAGAAGAAAAATTAAATAAGGAACAAATAATAGATGAGACAAATAGAAAACTAATAGAATGAAATATTTAAACCTAAACATATAAATTACATTGATTGTAAATATTCTGGAGACATTACTAGATTAAACAAAAAGACATAACCCAAATGTCTGCTGTCTACTAGAAATCCACTTTAAATATAAGAAATTCATAGGTTAAAATAAAATTCAAGTAAAAGGATGGACAAAGCATGACATGCAAATAATAACCAAAACAAAGCTGGAGTTTCTATATTAATATCAGACACAATAGAGATATCACAGGAAAAAAGTTATCAGGGGTAAAGAGGTCATTATATAATAATAAATGATTCAATATGTTAACAGGACATGACAATCCTAAATGATTATGTATCTAATACAAAATTTCAGAATATTACACATGAAATTAAAAGCACATTCAGAAGAAATATTAATAGATATGTCTACACTTACACTTAGGCATTTTAATATCCCTCTTTTAATAATTGATACAACCAACTGACAAAAAATCTGTAAAGGTATAGAAAAATTTGAACAATATTTACCAAGTTGACTTAATTGTCAATTATAGAACATGTCAACTGACAATATCAGAATAGCCATGTAGAATATATGCTGAGCCATGAAAAATAATAATAAAATGAGATTTAAAAAATAAAACTTCTTAATAAACTAATGGTTTCAAGTCATACTGATTACATTTCACAATTAATAGTAGAATTATTTCTGTAAAGTCCCTAAATATTGGGAAAGTAAATAACATATTTCTAAAAAATAAATGGTTAAAAAAAAGGAATTCAAAGTAATTTGAACTGAATTAAAATAAAAAGACAACATATAAATATTTATGAGGTATTGCAAAAGCAATATTTAGGAAACAATTTTATAATAATTCAAGAAACAATTTCATTAGGATTATATTGCCAGCCTATATCCTCATATTCTTAATAACATAGTGTCAAAATATATTCAATCTATTTTTATATTGTTTTCACTTTCATTTAGTTCAAAGTTTTTGTTTGTCTTATTTTTGTTTTTGTTGTTATTTTAATTTTCCTTGGGACTACCTCTTTGTCTTAGGTTATGTTAAAGTGATATTTAAAATTTCCAAATTTTTTTGCACTGTTCAGATGTCTTTCTGATTGATGTCTAGTTTACTCCTGTTACAGTCTGCGCAACATACTGTATAGGACTTCTATTTTAAATTTTTATAGTTTATTTTGTGTCTCAGAATGTGGTCTAACTTGATTAATGTTCATTAGGAAGTTGAATATAAAACATTTTTTTCATTCTTCTATGGAATGTTCTCTAGATCTCAATTAGGTTTAGTTTGAAATTGTTCAGGCCTTCTACATCATAAATAATGTTTTGTCTAATTGTTCTATTAATTACTGAGACAAAAGTGTTAAAATATTTCTTTGTCTATTTTATTTACTTATTTTTTTAGTTTTATCATTTTTTACCCTAGGCACTGTGAAGTTCTCTTATTAGGTACATGAACAAGTAGGATTTTTATGTGTTTTGGAGAATTGACTGTTTTTTTTTATTTTGTAGTGTCTCTATTTGCTCCTGATAAATTCTCTACTTCTGAATTCTACTTTATCTAATATTAATATATTAGCCTCAGTTTTCCTTTGGTGTTTGCATGGTATATCATTTTCATACTACTACTTTTAAATTATCTATTTATATTTAAAGCTAATTTCTTATAAACATCATGTTCATGGGTTTTGTTTATTTCATGTCATCTGACAATCTCTGCCTTTTACCTTTTAGACCATTCATATTTAATGTGATTATTGATGTGGGCTTGATTAAAATCTATCTTTTTATAGATATTTCTATATTCTCTTAGGTCAATTAAAAATTTTAATAATTCCATGTTTTAACCTCTATTGACTTATTATACACACCCTTTATTTATAATTATTTTTGCCCTAGGGTCTACTTTATACATCTTTATTTGGTCAAAGTGTACATTTGCAAAATACAGTACTGCTTCATTTCCAGTATAAGTACTTTACAATTATGTATTATCACTTCTTTCTTTCCATTCTTCATGCTATGTTTGTCACACAGTTACTTTTCACATGCTATAAGCATACACTACTTTGTTATGTTTCTTGACACATGTTAATATTTCAGAATAATTAAAAATAATAAAATATTACTTCACTTATTGTATTTCCAGCATTTATCATTTTTTTAAGAAAAGCAAAATTTCAATCTGAAATATACACCCACACACACATACACACACGTGTGTGTGCATATATATATGTATATTTTTGGGAACTTTTTATTTCTTTTGTAGATAGGTTTTCCTGAGAAAGTCTTCATTTTTGAAAGATTATTTTCACTGAGTATTGAATTCTAGATTGACTATTTAAAAAAAAAATCAGCACTTACAAAGGTATCCATTTGGGTTTTTATGGTTTCTGGCAAAAAAAAAATATTCTATAATTCTTTCCTTTTTTTTTGAGACAGTGTCTCAGTCTCTTGCTCAGGCTAAAGTGCCGTGGCATCAGCCTATCTCACAGCAACCTCAAACTCCTGGGCTCAAGGAATCCTTCTGCCTCAGCCTCCCGAGTAGCTGGAACTACACGCATGCACCACCATGCCTGGCTAATTTTTTCTCTATATTTTTAGTTGGCCAATTAATTTCTTTTTATTTGTTAGTAGAGACGGGGTCTCACTCTTGCTCAGGCTGGTTTTGAACTCCTGACCTTGAGCAATCCACCCACCTCGGCCTCCCAGAGTGTTAGGATTGCAGGCGTGAGCCACCACGCCCAGCCAATGATTCTTATCTTTGTTCTTCTACATATGATGCATTTAAAAAATCCATCTGCCTTCAAGATTTCTTTGTCATCTGAAATTTTCAGCAGATGATGAGGTGGATGCTCTCTGCTTTGTTTAACTTAGGCAGGCGTAGTGTCGGAGAGTGTAGTCATCACTTCTTCCCCTAGCCCATTAGAGTTCTATAATATTATAAGTCTAGCACATACTCATTTCTCTCTCTCAGGCACAGCTCTCCTATTGCCTTCCCCCAAGTGTACTGAGTTTTCACAGTTCTCCTAAAAAAATGTAGTGTTTGTTGTCCTTGCCCACAGATCAAGGCTTGGTTCTATAGAGGAGAGAAGGGATAAAGGTCTAGGAATAGTTTCATGTTCCTTCTGTCCTGATGGTTTTCCCTCTACTAGGACTACATCACAATGGACACTTTATTAGGGCTCTTATTAACCTGTTCTGTGAGCCTGTGAGCATCTTTGTGGAGTGTGACTTTTTCATATAACTATCAAACAATATGATATCTAACCTTTATACTTTTCAAAGCAATTTTATTGTATTATTATATTTAATCTTCATAGATTGACAATTCAGAAAATACTGTTTTCTCCAATTTGCAGATATGTAAACTGAGTCTCAGGATGTTTTAGGTTAGTGATATGTTCCTGTTCACACAAATAATGATAGATCTCTGTCAGAATACAAGATGCCTGACCCCTTTATCCACATATTCATTCTTTCATTAGCATGTATTGAGAACCTATAATGTATCGTATGCTAATAATACAAAAAATAGAATAACATTTATCTTCTAAAAGTTTATTTGTCCTTTAATTCTGATCCTCCTGTTGTCAAGTCCTCCAATTAATTTTTTTTTTTTTGAGACAGAGTCTCACTCTGTTGCCCAGGCTAGAGTGAGTGCCGTGGCATCAGCCTAGCTCACAGCAATCTAAAACTCTTGAGCTCAAGTGATTGTCCTGCCTCAGCCTCCTGAGTAGCTGGGACCGCTCAGCAATCACCACCACACCTGGCTAATTTTCTTTTTGTTTCTATTTTTAGCTACCT
>CAUYRT010080240.1:0-59531 GCA_963574885.1 Lepilemur ruficaudatus | reverse complement strand
TGTGTGAGTAAATAATTACTAGTTCATAGTGGAAAGGATGTGCCGTACATATACTTTTCAAACCTAGCTATTGGCTCTCACTCTAACACCAATAATTGTTTATTCAGTGCCTTGTAGAATGTATAGATTGTTTCTTATTTTCGATGCCATAAATGATTCTGCAGGAAACATATTTGTATTATAATCTTGGTAAGACTTCTATTATGTTCATTTTGGGTTCCCCTCTGTATTTAGGATTATTTTGTGCTAATGGAAACCATTCCATAACTGTTGGTCAAATGAATTAAATATGAGTGGGCAAAAATGAAAAAAAAAAACCTTTATCTAGGCCACATTCTGTGTGTGATTGTGAGTGTACCATGGGCTGGACTGGAGATTTTGCTGTCCTCAGTATGAAGAGGGCTCTCCTTTCCCCAGCCAGTCCAAACAGAGGTGATCAAAGCACTGCTAACCCGAGAGTCCAGCTCCCTAATCAAAGGATGGGGGGCAGGCAGCCTGGCATCTTGGATGTATACATGGCCTAGTGGTTGAGATATATCTATATAGATATAGACATATCTATATAGACATATATATCTGTATATATCTCTATATAGACATATATATCTATATAGATATAGATATATCCCCAATGTATATTCTTTTAAAAATGCTAGACACTAAGGTGGCAGTTGCTTGGCCAAGCTAGAAATCATACTGTTTAAGCTACCATATCCACAGAGCATAGATAATATGGTAAAGGATTCATATTTCTTCTTGTCAAAATGTACCATCCTGGCTCAACAAAGCTGGTGGAAACATTTGTTCTTAACCAGGAGCCATCACTGTATGCAAGGCTATATGGATACAAAGCACACCACTGGGGCAATGAGAAGGCTGCCCCAAAAGGAGGACCTAAATATAAACCTAAATGGTTTAAAGCAGAGCTTCTCAAACTCGAGCATGCAAAGAATCACCTGGAGACCTCGTTGAAACAGATTCTTACCCACCAGCAGAGATTCTGATGCAGTAGGTCTGGGATAGGTCCGAGAACTTGCATTTCTAAAACATCCCGCGGGGGATGCTGATGTTGCAGTCGGTGGACCACACAGACCAAGGCAGCAAGACCAAACAATCCAGGTATTAGATTGAACAATATTAAATGGCCAACCATCTTGACCTATAAAAAACTATGTCAATAGTTCAATCTAATAATTAGATCATTCCCAAGGTTAACTGTACCACAGGGACCACTGTGCTCTTAGATAGTGGTAAAGTGCTTGCTTTCCAGCAACCTGGACTGAAAACAACCAGCCCATCACCAAGTCATGAAACATTTGTGCCAGTTTCAAGGTTTCCACGCCTAAGCTTAAACCAGAGTAGGAGGAATGGGAGCTTGTTCATCGGTCCCACATCCCCTAAGGAGACACTGGCAGTGTTATAAATTTGCAAAGAAGTAAAAGCATAGAAAAGATAATATTGATCAGAAATAAGGCATTTGATCTTTCAAGAGAGCCAAATAGTTAAGAAATACTTCCAAGATTCAGGAAAGGGTTTAAAAATAAAACCCCTTTGTGAATGTCACAAATCTGTTTCCATTATTCACAAAGAACCAGATGAGGCTGACTACAGGGAAGACTGTGAGTGTCATACTTTGATACTCTTGGTTCCTTGAAAGCAGGCTCTCCCTGTGGGAAAATCAAGAGGAAAGAAAGCGTTGCACTCACAAAGATGAGCATGATATTTTAAAGTCCCTTTACTCCCGCTCAAACTAAGATGTGATGTCATAAACATGGGTGCCTCTGACATTTCAGAGAGGAAAGTGGAACTGGAGTGGGAGAGGCAGGTCAGAAAAAGCATGAGACAAGAAACACTGCACACAGCCACTGGATATAAAAGGAAAAGGGTTCTACTTTTCAATAAGGTACATGGAGCCTCTTCGGTCCTCTTGGACACATGCCCTTGGCTTGGTTAGATTGTGAAACAATAAAGTAATTAGCACATGACATCTAATTACATATGCTAATAAATCTCTTCTCCTAGGTGGAGGTTAGTCTCTTAAAATCTACTTAGAGATCATCAGCCATGATGGAAAATTTTAAATACTTACACAAGGCCGCACATACCACCTCCACTACACTTACTTAGAATTATTACTTGCTAATTAGTATCTTTGTAGGTAGAAGAGAAGTGCTGCTCTTTATTGGGCCAACAAAGAAGCTATAAATACACGAGCCTGCAAGCCAAAAGGCATTCTTTTCCAAGGACATTTCCACCCCAAAAGCCTAGATATTTGTAGTGAGTTCTGAACTCTCTATAAAAGACATGGCTAGATGAGTGGGGAATACATAACCCATAATGTATTCAATCTGGTGTCAGAAAAGATGGGCTATCCTGTGACTCAATTAGCCTGGGTCTAGGTGAGTCTGCAGAGATACCGAGGAAAGTATCCCAGGTTCATCTTGCACCTTTGCTGCCCCACATCTGGAATTAGCCCTTTCTCCAAGAAGCCCTGACTTCTCTCAGAGGCAACAGGCTTTAGAGGCCACACTCTGCATGGTAGGGGTATTCATTGTTGCTAGGTTGTCATTGATTCTAGGCTTCTTCAGTCGACAGAACTAGAAAATATGTAAGTTTCAGAAGGTGAAAATAAATCATGAGTTTAAACCATTATTTCCAACTCAAATAAAAGATTACAGGTTTTAATTTAACTGCCTTGATTTTTTAATTGATCTCTTTTCTCTTGTGCTGAAAATCTTGATTCCTAATGACAGTGGCATAATTACTTATTTGAATAGTTGCAAAATGGCTTCAATAAGACAACTGAATTCAGCTTTAGATTTCTTTTTTTTTTTTTCATGAGTTATTAGGGTATTTTCTACTAGGAAGGTATAATATGGGGTACTTTGTTGGAAAGTCACATGAAATGATTGAAAGTGATGAATGTGATGATTACTAAGGTCCTTTGGGCACATAAAATGAGAACACTATGAAAGGCTCCTGGCCACCACATTTCAGGTGGATCTATTTCATAAATAACTAAAATCTATCTTAAGTTCTTACATTTTTAATTTCCAGTTTATTTGAGAAAAACATGCAAGACTTCTTGCCCTTCACACTCATCTGCTCCACGGGTTGCACTATTTAGAAGACTAGGAACTAGCTCCTCCCCTTCCTTACTTGTCTCTTGTGAACTCTGCCACTGGCCCTTGCAGGAGCTGGGCTGGCTTTGTTGAGTAACAGCACAGAGAAACCCATGCAGTGATGAGGAGAGCCTTTGATCTCCAGAAGACTTGAAAACTCAAGCCTGGAGGTCTTGGCATTTATCCCAGAGATCAAACAAATATGTTGGCACCTGCAGGGAAAAGGGAAATGAACTAGCCCTTTTTGAATCCAGAGCCTATGATGGAAACTCCGCAAGCAATGGCAGAATCTACCAAAGGCCACGGGCCCATCAGAGGCTACGAGTAGCCTCCCTGGGGATCTCTCTACCAAGGATATGATGAGTGGACCACACACAGGGATCAGACAACTTCACCCATGAGTGGCTGTGAATGAGCCCAAATACTAAGAAGCTAGGTTGAACAATATGAAATTGACATTTCCGTAGGTCAAAATAGTTGAATATCGGCAATTTCATATGGTTCGACTTTACAGCTCTTAAGTAAGCAAATAAGGATCCAAAAACTCAATAATAGTTCAAAGCAGTGGAAAGCAACCAGGGCAGAGGGAGGAGGTGGGGTGGGGAATAAACCAACCTAATGGGTACTATGAACACTATTTGGGTGATGGGTACACCTATAGCTAGGACTCAAGCATTACAAAACGATCCATGTAACCTAAAACCTTTGTACCCCCTTAATATTTTGAAATAAAAAAAATAGTTCAAAGCAGATAAATGACACCCTATTCCCCCTCCCACGTTCAAGGTATTTCTGTCACATTTCTCTTCTCAGGTTGATTTGCTAAGGAGGCAGGCAGAGGTGAGGGGAGAGAAGAACTGATTCTAGAGGGTTGCGTTAGAGAACAAGGGCCTTGGGCCAAGTGCTGGCTGGTGTGGTGCAGAGGCTCACCAGCAGAGCTCAGCCCCATTCCCTCTGAGTGTATGAGGCCCTAGCTAGTCACACTTAGATCTGGGAAAGAAAACACATCACCTCTTATTAGGTGGGAGGCATAGCATGAAGAAATGACAGTGCAGAACAAATGACCAGGAAGGCCTGAGATTCTCAAACAGGCATCAGAGACACCAAGGTAAGGGAGTTAGGGTTCCTGTCTATGTGGAGCTGACCTCTAGTGAAATGACCTCTTCCTCTAGCTCAGTGTGGCAGTCTGGTCTCGCTGGTCACCAAAACCATTTCCTCTTCTTTCTGGGCACAAAGCTGGACTACATTTCCCAGCTTTGTTTATAGTTGGGTTTGGCCATGTGTTGAGGTCTAGCTGGTAGAATGTGAACAGAAATGATGTGCACCACTTTCGGCCTAGCCCATAGAAACCTCCCACACACCCCCTTTCATGTTCTTGATGAAGACAAGTACAGAGACCTTAGAAGAAGCCATATACTAAAGATGGTAGATTCATAAGATGGAAGGAACCTGTGTCTTTCAATTCTGGCCAGGAGAAGAGCTACCCACCAATGAAGAAAAACCCATTTTGAACATTATGCAAGTGAAGAATAAACCTGAATTTTATTAAGCCACTGAGATGTTGCGGTTTATTTGCTACAGAAGCTAGTGCTACACTAATTCACCAAATTCACTGTATCGTTGCTTATGGCTACTCATTTGGCCGCTATTCAGCCTAGGATATGGCTCCTGTTGTCTCACTGTTTGACTTTGTGCTTTTGTTTTACCTTTTCCTTCCATTAGGTCCCATCACCTCAACTCAGGTGGCCAGAGTGCAGTCAGAAGCTTGCCCTTCTTAGGTCAGTGCTTTGATATCTTATCTGCTCATTAACAGGGGCTTCTGCTTTCACTGCTCTATCATGTCAATGGATGCTTTTACATCACTTCAAGTCATTTGGACTTTTAGGTAGAGGAATGACCAATGCTTTCATCTTTTCTCTCTTAGTTGGCCCAGAAGACATGTTTTCTGGACTATGACAAATATAGTCCTATCAAAAGCTCTCCATTGATGGTGATCAGTTCTGGACTGGGGAGGCCTGGGTTGATATGAGATCACCACCCATACACTGTTTCAGTGGATTAATCTCCTATCAGACTAGCTGCTTTTTTGGGCAAGGAGTATTTCTTCTCTATATCTCAGGACCAAGCACAGTGTTGGGCACATAATTGGTGCTCAATAAATGCTTGTTCAATGAATGAATAAGGTTGTTTAATGTCTTAAATACACTGGTGTGCTATAGAAATAATCTGCCAAAGTTTTTCTTCTTCAAAAAACATCCCTAAAGCCACCCCCTAAATTTACAGTCAGCATTAACAAAAGCTTTTCCTTGAAAACCAGATGCATAGAAGTCAGACTGAATTATGAGTCGCTTTGGGGCATCCACAGAAATGAAGATTGTGCGGGAGGGTACACTAAATAGGGCTCTGCTTTGCTGCTGCAGCTCTGTTAAATACTGGCTTTTTTCCTCCTACTTTGCTTTTTCTTCCCAAACTCTACCTCTCAGTTATCTCTAGGAATCTGAAGGTAGAGTAAATCTTTGTCCTAACACATAGCTTATCAAGCCAGCTCTTTGGACTCACCAGTGAAAACTGCAAGCACCCAGCCAGCCTGCACACTGAGCTCAATTTCTCTTCAGATCCTCAGGCAGTGCATGAGCGCCTGCAGCCCAGCCCATGCTCAAATGCCTTTCCAGCACCCTGGCAGCAAGTCGCCCAACCCCACACTGGCTCTAGCCTTTATAGTGCCCTCCAGCCCCAGAGAGTGACTTTCTTTGCAGGGCTTCACTCACTCAGAGACATCTTGGCCAGACCAAAATTGGCCAACGAGCACGTTTGAATGGGCCACACCACAACCTTGAAGAGCGCATAAGTTCTTTTTTGCTGTTGTCTTACAGCCTCAGATCCGTGCAGCAGTAGGAATAGAGGTTAAAACACAGATGCCACTAACCTGCAAACCAAATGGAATGAGTCAGTGACATCAGCCCAGAGGTCTGTTTTGAGCCCGAGCAATGGTCCAAGCCACATGTGCAGTCACATTGCTTGTTCTAACAACAGATCAAACTCAGGAACAGGCATTTTTTACAAAATTTCACACCACAAAAACAGCTGGCTAATCTGGTCATTCTAGTAAAAATAAGAACCATTAATTATTTCATTACACTCACACAACCCATAAACCACTCCTCTAATTGGCTGTTTCCCAAAAGTTGCTAGTAAATTCAATTAAAGGTGTTGATTCAGTCCTGTGTAGACATGGGACAGATCCCTTCTAGTGAGCTGTTAAGGGACCTCTACTGTCAGTTCTGCAGGGAATTAAATATCAGGGCAAGGATGTTTACATGGAGAGGTAAAGGTATTGGAGAGAAGGCAACTGAGACCTAACCATGACTTGGGAATCTCATTTTATTTAAGAATGAGTTTCAGCCAATGTTCTGACTTTATTTTTTAACTATCTTTTAAAGGCTGTCAAACCAATAGGTTTGGTGAGTACAACATTTACTTGCCTTTTATCCGCCCAGGGAAAGGTCTGTTCTTTCCAGAACAAAAGCTACCTGGGACAAGTGGCACATAAAGGTGCCCAGATTCCCATCAGTCTCACCATTGTCAGCTTACCTTTGCCCTCCCAGGTCTTTTAAAGATAGTAGCTATGGTCTGAAATCCATTCTAGAAATGCTGCTGTCCTTTGTGGTAGGGTTTTCTGCAAACCCAGAGAGAGCAGGATCTGCTGGGGATATCCAAGCAAGCTACCTTCGCAGGGACAAAAACTTCAGAAGTTTCCTCTTCTTGGGGTGAATTCAATCTAACGGCCTGGAGTAGACAGTTCAGGGCCTGAACTGTGGGACTAACAGAGTCTTTTTAGTAACAAGTAAGGATTTGGGGCTTTGGGGCAGGCTATGTTTACTCAGATAGGCCTGCAAAAGCTCATCTCAAAAAGTAATAAAATCCCAGTTGAATATTCAATTTTTAGTGAAGACCCAAAGCTTATTAGGCCTTTCCTTCGCCTCCTGCTTCCCTGGACTTCAGTTTCTCTGTCATTCTCTTTCTCCACTTCCTTTCTCTGTCCCTTTCACATTTATTTCCCTGTTGTCCTTGGCCTGAGTCATCTAATGTTGCAAGCCCTATTGTTCTGTGGCTTGTTAGGGACCGGGCCACAGAGCTCGGTCATCCCACCACACCTGTATCCATGGAAAAATTGTCTTCCATGAAACTTAGGAAGCAGGGGGCTGCACAGCAGGAGGTGAATGGCATGAGCGAGGGAAGCTTCATCTGTATTTACAGTCTCCCCATCGCTCGCATCACCGCCTGAGCTCCACCAATCCCCACCTGCACCCCAACCCTAGTCCATGGAAAAATTGGCTTCTGTGAAACCCCTCCCTTGTGCCAAAAAGGTTGAGGACTGCTGCTCTAATGGACCAAGATTAGCCTGTCCTTTTTTGGATGTATTACATTTCCCAGTTTGCAGAGAAACTCTTGTTGTTGTTACCATTTGGCATTTGGGACAAAAGTTATAGCTATTATGGCCA
The DNA here is from genome assembly GCA_963574885.1 of Lepilemur ruficaudatus. Taxonomy (NCBI): domain Eukaryota; kingdom Metazoa; phylum Chordata; class Mammalia; order Primates; family Lepilemuridae; genus Lepilemur; species Lepilemur ruficaudatus. The sequence goes on along the minus strand of CAUYRT010080240.1, from coordinate 51,907 downwards.
TGGCAAGAATGAAATCCTTGAGTCCTTGGAGAAATCAGACCAAGAAACTGGAATGACCTCCCCTTCTCTAGGCCTCACTCTTTCTCCATTTGTATTCAACCACTGCCATGGCCCCCATTGTGCAACGCCTATCTTGGTTCCTGCAACTAATTTCTGCCCTGCCTCTGCCACACTTTCACGTGTGGAGGATAATATTGATGTCAACAAGTTTCCATCTTTCTCTGAATATCAGTTCATTCAACCAATAATTACTGAGCATCCACTAGCCCTGTATAGGCACTGAAAGACATATGAAGTCTCTGTCTTCCTGAAGCTTACTGTCTTGTGGGAGAGAGAGATGACAAAATAAATTTGCAGATACAGCAGGTGGTATAATATCTGTGAAGTAAGAAAGTGGAGTAAGGGGATAAAGAGTGATGGGCTTTGCTATTTTGGAGAGGGTGGTGTAGCAGATGCTAAGTGCCTTGCCAGCATCCCCTCAGCACTCGCTTCCACACTCTGAAGTTGCCTTGCTGTGACTTCCCAAGACCTTCTGCCTAAGGGTGATTTTTTTTTCTGGCAATCGGAGAATGCTTGGCCCACAAGCAGGGCAAGCAGGAAGTGTTAGCAATTTAAGGCCCCTGGGAGCAGCCCTTGAGCAGTGACGGATGCCCTCCTCTGAGGTTAAGATAACTCCGAAGTGTGTTCTAGCTGCCTGCCAGAGTTCCTCAGAGGGACAGAGCTCCAGCTGCCCACATGGTGACTGCTTGATGGCACATCCTTCTTAGATCCTTTCCTTCCTCCCTCTCACTTCCCCATTCCCCTGCTCGTGTTCCCTGGGTTCGTCTCTCAGATAAACTACTCGTACTTGAATCCTTGTCTCAGGGTCTACTTCTGCGGAACCCAAACGAACACAGGCAGTTGGGGAAGGCTTCTCTGAAAAGACATCTGAGCAGATACCCGATCGACTGAAGGGTGAGCTATGTGAAAATGTGGGGTGACAGAATTCCAAGCAGAGAGAACAGTAAGTACAGAGGCCCCAGTTTGGGTCACGTCTGAGTGAGGAACAGCAAAGCCAGAGTGCAGGAAGAGAATGCAAGAGGGAAAGGGCATTGAAAAGGGTCTTACTTCATTTCACAGTTACACTATCCCCTTTAGTCCTTTCTTTTACTCATTTCTCCAATCTGTTCACTTCTCATTTCTATGTTGGCTCATTTTCTGAGAGTTCTGCCAGTTTATTCGTATTTTTGATTCCACTCTATTTGACTGTGCCTTTAAAAAGAAAAAAATAAATAAAGCAGAAAATCCCAACCAGAACCACGGACTGGGTGGAGGGGAGCTGGGAGACGGTCCATGGCCCTGCCTGGGGAGGCAGCGCCCAGGGGAAAGGCAGCAGGCTCTCTGCATTGGCACTGCCCCCTACTTGCCAAACTTCAGAAAGATGGGACACTTGTTTTCTCCTGCTCCGTGGCTCTCCTCCCCCTCCTCATCAACACCTCTCCCGAGAATCCACTATGTGCCAAGCTTCCACCCATTGGCTTGGCCTTCATCATCTCTGATCCTCACACTACTCTGAAAACTGAACAGTAACTACCACCCAGCTGAGGGAGATACGCTTCTTCCTTCCTCCTGTCCTACCCTCCTGCAATAGATGAGGAGCTTTCCCCTACACCTTTGGCTCCACACGAGACACCCCAGCAGCATTTTCCCAAGCCGCTGAGCCCTTGCCGTGCATTCTGGGCCCTGCCGAGGCAGCTACTTTGATCCTGAACAGGAGACTCCACATCACAGAGGATGTGGAGTTCTCTTTAGGCAGCTGGTATGAGCTTCGCGCAGATGCCTCCCAGAGCAGGATTTCTTTGCTGACTCCTGGGAGGTTCATCATCAAAACTCCCTGCCCTGACCCATATCGTGCCTCTTTCCATTTGTGCTTCTGGCTGGAGCTAGAGGGTAACTGACGGCAGAGTCTATTAGTGCTTCGTTCTGTTCACAGTTCCTCCTAGAGGAGTTGGCTTCTAAAAATTAGTTAGCCATAAGTAAGCCCCGAGGTGATAAATATTAAGGCTTGAAAGGCAGGCTAAAGAGACCAAGTTCTATTGGCAGAAGTGGTCTGTAATCTGTATGGGCAGTCCCCAATAAGTCCCTTAACGTCTTTAAGGCTTAGGTTTCTCTCAGGCTGGAAGCAATAACAAATAGTTTCTAGGGCTCCCTTTTACTACTTTCTAATTGTCCTTAGTGCTTACCAAATATCCGCGTATGCACCTGTATTTTCCAGATTTCTCTGCAGTTCTAGTGGGGCCAAATGACTGAATGTTGGCTCATGGGATGTGGGCAGAAGTGATATATACCATTTCCAGGCTCGGTCCTTATAAAACCTCCCCAGAGCCTTGGTTCTCTCTTTTCCCCTGCTGCTTGGGGGCTCTGGGTTCTAGACCTATACCATATTTGGTGTAAGGAAGAAATAGAATATTCGGTGTGTTAAAACACTGAGCTTTGTTGGTTTACCTGTTATCGTAGCAAAGCATAACTTATCCTGACTAACAGGGGTTTTTTTTTTTATTCTGCCTGTTTGTTCATTCATTCATTTGCTCACTTATATTTTCAGCTTTCATTTATTCACTTGGTATTAACTAGGTGTCCACCACATGCTGGGCACTAGTACTTTAGCATAGATAAAACTTGGGCTCTTCCCCTGGAGGAGATGGATATCCAGGTGAGAAGATGGATATAGAAGCAGAGAAAATAGTAACAGAGTGTGGTAAGTGTGTACTAGGTGCATAACACCATGTTGTGTGCAAAGAAATAAATAGTCAGAGGCCTTTCCCTTTAGAAAACTTCAAATACTGTTACTCTGTCCTAGCTCCATTCTTTATCAAACTCTTTTCATGTAGGCAGTGTTGACCATTGCATACTGCACCAGTTCTAAATGAGTTGCATTTACCTCTACTCTCTCCTTTTCACCAGCCCATCATACCAAAGAATTCCATCAGTACCATTTCTGCAGGTCATGCCCCTGTTTGAAAATCATATAGGGGTTGTTCATTTTCTACATAAGATCCAAACTCCTCGATTTGGCATTGATATGGCTCCAGGCTATCCTTCTATCATCATTTTCCACTTCTTTACCCAAACTTCCACTTCAACCAGATTGGCATAATCCATGTCCAACAACCCACACCATTGAGAATCCCACTCTCATGTCTTTTCCATACCATTGTTTCCCCAAGACTCCCCTCCTGTCTATTCAAGTCTTTTCTTCTCTTCAGAGTCCCACCTCATGTGATATCTTTGGTCTTTCTGCCTACTCCAGTATATAGTATTAATACATTCAACAACTTAGACGAAATGGACAATTCCTTGAAAAAACTTAGCAAGTGACACTGGAGAAATAGAAAATATAAATAGTCATGTAGCTTCTAAAGAGATTGAATTCCTGATCAAAACCCTTCCCACAAAGAAAATTCTAGGCTGCGATGGCTTCACCAGTGAACTCCATCAAACATTTGAGGAAAAAAGAATACCAATTCACATGAATTCTTTTAGAAAATAGAAGAGGAGGAAACACTTCCCAATTCACTGTATGAAGCCTGTATATCCCTAATACCCAAAACTGCTGAAGGGCATCTCTGAAAAATCTATAGCTACATCATACTTAATGGTGAAACATTGAGTGACTTTCCTTAACTGGGAAGAATTCAAAACATCCACTTTCACCAGTGTAGTAAGACATAAAGATAAGAAAGGAATAATACTGTCATTATTCAGACAACATGATTGTGTAGGTTAAAAATCCTATGGAATCTACAAAAAATTGCTAGAACTAAAAAGAGAATTTAGAAAAGTCATTGGATACAAAGTTAATATATAAAAATCAATTATATTTGTATATAATAATTAATAATTGTAATATAAGCAACATAATAAATAAAAATCAATTGTATTATATATTGACTTATATATATAAACTGATAATGAAAAACTGGAGAATGAAATAAAAAAGAAATATCCTTTATAAAAGTATCAAAAATATCAAGTACATAAGGATAAATCTAACAAAAATATGCAAGCCCTCCACACTAAAATCTGCAAACATTGCTAAGAGAAATTAGAGAAAACTTATATGGTCAAAGCTATACCATATTCAGGGATAGAATAGTACAACATTACTAAAGATATTCATTCTCCCCAAATTCATCTGTAGATTCAAATCAATGCCAATCAAAATCATAGCATGCTTTTTTGAAGAAATTTACAAGCTGATTCTTAAATATATATGAAAACACAAAGGTTCTGTAATAGCTAAAACAGTCTTGAAAGAGAAGAACAAATTTCAGGATTTATACTACTTGATTTCAAGACGTACTATAAATCAACAGGGGTCAAGACAGTGTGGTTTTGGCAAGAGAGTAGACATAGATCAGTGAAGCAGCACAGAGAGTTCAGAAATAGAGCCACACATATACAGTTGAATTGATTGTTTGAAAAAGGCATTAAGTCAATTCAATGGGGGAAAGGAAGATGTTTTTTAGGTTTGTTTTTTTTTTTTAACAAATGTTTCTGTAGCAACTGAATACACATATGGGGGAAAATGAATTTTGACCCTACCTTACTCCATACATAAGAAATAATTAGAGAAGGACCATAGACCTAAACATAAACCTAGAACCATAAAACTTCTAGAAAAAAATGTATGAGAAAATCTTCATGAACTTGAGGGAGGCACATTTTTCTGACAGGGCTCAAAAGAGACTAGCCATAAAAGAAAATATTGATGAATTGGACTAAAATTTCAAATTAAAAATTTCTGCTCATCAAGAGACCACCATTAAAAATAAACAGGCAAGGCACAGACTGGAAGTAAATATTTGCAATGACATATATCTAACAAGAAATTTTATTCGGCACATATAAAGAGCTACTACAAATCAATAATATCAATAATAAAAAGACAAAAAAATCAAAAATGAGGAAAAGGCTTAGACACTTCACAAGACAAGATATATGAAAGTCTAATAAGCACAAAATAGCTATGAAAGTTGTAGATGGCAAAGAAAGCACATGAAAAGGTGTTCAACATTATTTGTCATCAAAGAAATGCAAATTAAAACCACAATGAGTACCATTTCATATTCACTCGAATGGCTCCTGACATACCAAGTACCTATGAGGATGCAGAGCAACGAGAACTCTGATACATTGCTGGTGGGAGTGTAAAACGGTACAACCATTTTTAAAGAATCTCTGCCAGTTTCTTATAAAAGTAAACATGCACTTACCCTATAACTAAGCAATTTCACTCCTAGATATTTACTCAAGAGAAATGAAAAATGTAAATCCACCAAGACTTGTACAAGAATATTCTTAGCAGCTTTATTTATAATAGCCCCAAACTGGAAACAGCCCAACTAAATGGATAAACAAACTATGGTATAGTTTTACAATGGATTACTGGTCAGCAATAAAAAGGAGTAAACTACTGATACATACAACAATATGGATAAATTTTAAAAATATTATGCTGAATGTAAGAGGCCAGACTTTTTGTTAAAAGGTCACATTTATGATTTAATATATGTGAAGCTCTTGAATAGGCAAATCTGATCTATACAATAGAAATCAGAATAATGGTTACCAAAGAGTGTGGGAGAGTGACTGGAAAGGGGTGCTGAAGAAATTTGGGGGTGATGGAATGTACTGTATCTTGTTTTGGGAGGTGGTTACATAGATGTGTACATCAAAGCTCACTGAACTCAATACTTAAGACCTGTGCATAACTCAACTGCATGTAAGTTATATTTCATTCCACAACAAGTCATGTTGGGTGCTACTGAGCTGTATTTTTACTTATTATTTCCATACATGGTTATCTATTCATATTTGAAACTTCCTCAGGTTCTCAGGCAGAACCTGCACAACACTAGGGACTCTATATTTGTTGAATGAACGAATGAGTAATAATCAGAGAGAGTAAAATAGGAAGGGAAAGTAAAGAAGAATTAGAATATAACATCATACAAATTTTTACTGTTTCTATTCTCCTGAGAGTCAACACCATTGCAAACACAGGTCCCTATTCCCAGTGAAAAAGAATAACTCAATATCTAAGACATTATGCTTCTATTTACAATAAAAGAGGAGGCAAGGAAATAAGAGAAAGCTTTTGTCTCCTAGATTTTGAGGTAACACCACATAATTATTACTGTATTTCTTAACTCCAGTGAGATAGACCAAAAGACATCTGATGAATCACCTTTTCATTCATAAAACCCTGCTTATATCTTTCATCGCTTTTATCCTCTGAGAATAATAGCAGAGAAACAGTACTTGATGGGCCTGCATTATCAGACGCATTGGAAAGGTCTAGATAAGAGTGCTGAACCACCTATTAGTATTCTGCATGCAAACCCTTCTCTATAACCCAGAGTCATCCGTATCCTGGCAACCCTCAAAATTTCATTCTCATTGAATTGCTAGATCTTTATCAAAATATAATTATAGCCTTAATTTGAAAGATAAATTTTGATTGCCAGTGCCATGCCCAAAGGAAGAAATAATCAGGTGGGAGAGTGCTTGGGCACAATTGTTAACCATATAATCAATGTCATGAATCATCCTTCTCCCCAAAAAAACACACACACAACTTTGGGGGAAGTTGTAAGGGGTAAAGGGAGGAGGGGGAAATCCTTGAGGCATCAGACTTACTTATGACTCTGGTACATTCTGTTTGCTTATCTTCTCATGCTGTTGCTTAAGTGCTTGTCATCTCTTCCCAACTGGAAGACGTTGGGGAAGGCCCAGGCTGCATGTCCTACTTCTTTGTGTGCCCACAGTGGCCCAATCTATAGCAGGAAGTAGCCCAGTCTACACGCCCCCATCACGGGTCAAGTTCCCTGGACATAAGCTTTGAGACAGGCATTGATGTATGGGAAACAAATCAGGAAATGCTGTCTGGGTCGACACCTATGGAGGGAATGGATTAAGCAGGGCTTAGTACAGCGAGAAGGTGGGCTGTGATATAGTCACAACAAAGACTGAGCCAGTCCCATGGGGAGCTCTGGAGCTGGGATCTCCCTGTAGAATTGCCCTGAGTTGAGGCAAGGTGGCCGGGCCATTAGACCCCTGTACTGACCAGTCATCAGATGAATACTTCCCGTGGAATGGGCATGACCTTAGGCGAGTTGGCTTTCTTCAGCAAGGGACAAGTCCCAGAGAGGGACTTGGCTATGAACTATCAGCCACCAGCACCCAACTCGGTCGTATGAGTGCTTGAGGAACAAGTAGTTGAGCCCTGAAGAGGAGAAGGATGTGGAAAGTGTTCTGAACTGAACACCTGATGGATTGAGCCCAGGAGCCCATTTCTGCAGGAGAGCAGCTCTGCCTCCTGAGGCAGCTGGGGCTCCCGTTGTGCTTGCTAAATTGCCCCTGGATGTGCGACTTGCCAGGGAAAAGTAGATGGAGATCAGAAATGTCTTCTCATCCAATTGGTATGCTCCTGACTTTCCAGAAACTATCCTTAGTTTGTGTCTGAGGGTGGCTACTGATATCTTTAAAAACGGATTCCCTTGAGATACAATATGGGAAGGGCAAGAGAACAGAATTCATACATTGCAGCCCTCTTTCTCTGTGCAGTCATATCCACAGCCTTGGTGCTTCCATAGGGCATAAATGGTTTGCTAGTTTCAGGATGGAGAAAGAACCAAGCATATATAATAATCTTGCTCTGCTGGAGTAAAAGGAATGGGTTTTATTTAACCTACATTTTAATGTACAGTCAACTCATCATGAGACCTTTGGGAATGCTTAAATTCGTAAATACAGAAGCTTCAGACTTCACCTCTGTGATAAGCTGTGTTCATGCCTCCTGGTATTCACGCCCTTAGTTAATTCCCTCTTCGGGAGTCTGGGGTGGGCCTGTGACTTGCCTCATTCTGTTGGTAAAATAAGCCACAGGCCCAGCCTAAAAAGGTCTGAAAGTTTCTGCCTTTATACTCTTGGGGACTCTGAGCCGACAAGTAAGAAGTCTAGTTACCCTGTTAGGGAGAGCACCTGGAGAGGGCACTTGGAAAGACTATGTAGAGAGGGAGAATCCCTGAGACTACGTAGAAAGAGACAGAAGCACAGGCAGCCCAGCGACCCAGCTGAGCCTAGCCCCCAGGTGACACACCATCTGACCAACCACCAGCAAGGCTAGCAGAACTGCCCAGTTGAGCTCATCTCAGGTTCCAGAATTCTGAACCAATAGATTGGCTGTTGTTTCTTAAGCCAGTAAGTTTTGGAGTAATTTCTCATGCAGTGATAGACAAAACAACCCCAAATAGCAGTGACTCAAGAGCTAAGCAGCTATACTCATCTTGTTCACTCCCACCAAGTCAACTGCCTCTTAACCTTGCACCAAAGGGTTCTTCCTTATTCTGTGGCTGCTTCTCACACAAAAAACCAAAAACCCATGTTTTTATTACTTCACAATAGTTACTGCCTACACAATGATGACTAGACCAAAAATTTTGAAAGCAAAAAAAAAAAAAAAAAGCCTCACTGCACTGTCTGAGCTGGAGGCTGGAGGTTGGGCATCTTCTCTAGCTAAGAAGTTCTGTCCTGTGTATCAATTTCATTGCCGTAGGGCTCAAAGTCATGCCTCAGCATATTTACAAATGCCTCCCTGTCATGGACTATGGACCTTCAAGGTCACTCACTAAAAGAGGAAATTAAGAATGTTAAATATTGAGTATCAGGGTTTACATCAGTTGGACACCCTAGAGAGGGCTGGAGAGTCATCCACCAGATCAGAGAGGTAGTGTAGTAAGGTGATCCAGGGCTGGGTTCTGGAGCCACAGTGCTCGGGATCACAGCCCAGATCTGTCACTTGTTAGCCATAAAACCTTGGGCAAGTTACTTAACCTCTTTTTGCCTCAGTTTCCTCATCTCTAAAATGGGGGATAATAATAGCCTCGACTTCCCACAGTTATTGTGAGAATTAAATGAGCTAATATATATACAGGGCATAGATTAGAGTCCCGTCATTCTGTGCCTGACTATAAGTGTGACTATATGGTAAGAATTGGAAAAAATTCATACATGGATTTAAAATCATATTAATAGCTATTTGTAGTGACTACATGTCAGCTTTCAGAGACTATATCCTATGTAAGTGTTTTCCTAAGAGGGCAGAGTCAACATCACATGATGGAGGGAGCACTGAGCCCAGAGAAGGGGATCGAGGCCTGATTCCAGCCCTGCTGTAAACTAGATGCGTCACATGGGGCAAGTTTTCTATAAAATGGGGGTAATGATAATGACCTTGCCTACAGAGGCTGGACCAGATGGTCCATCTAGGAACCTTTTATGTTTCTATACCTTTCCAAATCTCTTTGAGACAGGAAAGGGGAGGTGGAAGTACCACTGTTTTTCAGATGGAGAGCTGTATTTGATTACCTGACTTGCCCAGAGCCAAACTCAAATCCCAAAGTAGAGCTAAAAAGGGGCTCCTCCATACCAGAGCGCATATTGCTATGGCACAGAATGCACACAGACTGCATTTCCCAGCCCCCTTGCAGTTAGATGCGGCCATGGGATTGAGTTCTGGCCATGGAATGTGGGTGGGGGTGAGAGGTGCTACGTCCAGGACAATCTTCCTTGTTCCTGTTTTCTTCTTCTCCTGGCTGGATGCAGAGGACCCAGCAGGGACTTTGAGGCTCTAGGGAATGGTAGAGTCATAAGAAGAGAAGAGACTAGGCTCCTTATCATCACAAGCCCAAAAACTGATTGGACTTTATGTGAGTAAGAAATAAACAGCTATTATGTTAAACCCTGACATTTGGGGCTCATTTGTTACAGTATTTAACCTTTCCTGACCAATACGCTCACTGTGGGTCTCTAGTTAAATTCCTCATTCAGGTTCTGATCTTCAAGGGGAAGCAGCCTCCTTTCTATTTAAGAGCAAGGGATCATTACATCTTATTTGCTACAGATTCAATGATGTTCTCGTGAAATCAGAACCCCAGCTCATGGGCTTCCCATATCTACTCTTTTAAGCTGGCCAAAGTTGGCTACTGCTGCACTGGGCCCTTAGACTCCATTTCATCACCATTAATCCTGCATATTCCATGGGGAACACAAAGATGGTGGAAATTACAAAGATAAACCAGTTACTATTTGCAAGTCTCTACTATTAATAGAAGACTAGAGGAATGATGGATATCTCAGAGGTGCTGTTTCCTGGCTTCTTCCTTCCCCCTAATCAAGATCTCTGCCTTAATATTTGCCCAGTGATTATAGATATGACCTACAAAAGATAAAGGTAAAATTTTAAGATCAAACTTCACTTTGAAAGAGAGGAGAAAATCACCTGGTAGGTTCTATCTTGAACAGAGAGGTGGTGTGGGGATTTCCACCCTTCCCCTTAAATTCCCTTGGTCTTTAGTTCATTTCACTGTAGAAAAATTAGGCATTTATACTTTTTCGGCAATTGTCAATGCCTTCTTGCAAAAATTTCCCATCATTCAACCAAATAAGAATAGAGGGGGCCTTTTTCTTTCAAGCTGGATTTTGCCACCATTGCCACCAAAGGAAAGATGAACATGGAGGAAATGAAGGCTTTTGGAAATAAATAACGGGAGAGGCATAGCAGGCTCTCAGGATGTATGCCCCCCAGGAGAAGGCCTGGGCCTCCTGCCATCTGTGGCCATCAATGGAAAGTCCTCAGTCCCTTCCTATCTCCATTCCATGTGGCCCTTTCCCCATCAGCTGGGGGAAGCCCCCTTCAGACAGGCTGGGTAACTCTTGCTGAGCAGGAAGAGAGGCTCCTCACTCAACTCTCCAGGGGGTTCTATCTAGAAAGGAAAGAGTAGCACACGAGCTACTGTCTGTACACTAGGAAGCTGGCAGGACTTAAGTGTCACCTGGACCCTTTGGTTCCTCTGTATTCTGGGTCAAACTCCTTTGGGGGGAGTGGCCTGATGGCCCTTGAAGTATAGAAGAGGAAGCCCCTTATCTATGTTGGGTACAACTCAGAGGGGATGTAAAGCCATGGATCCAGACCATGGCTGGGGGTGAGACCCCTGCCGAGGCTCCCACCCTCTAGTATCACAGCCCAGTGGCTTTGGGCCTCACACAAGAATGGATGAGGCTTCTCCGAGCTGCTGCCTTTCTCCCACAGACCAGCACCCTGGCATCCCCACCTTGCCCTGAGACCGGAGGTTAGACTGCTCTGAAGGATCTGTGGACCTGGTCTCAGGCTGTCTCCGGGTCCAAGTGTAGCTCACCTTCAGGCGGCTGGGAAGGGAGACCCCATCCCTGTAATAGTGGGGTCAAGCCAAGCTGCATCTCCAGCCGCAGGGCTATTTTTAGATGCTGTTATCTTTGCCTTGCTCACAAGCAGCTGTGAAAAACAAACTGGTGACCAAGAGGCACGAAACTGCAAAATCAAAACCCCATAAAACAAGAGCTCCAGAACTCAAGAGCACACCATACTATGGCAAAACACTGTGCACCATCATGGCCGGGCCTGCTTAGCCTTGGTGGGGGCAGCGTCAGGGGGGTTGCTCTTTTACTGCCCACACATTCCTGGCCTGCATGCCCTGAGCAAGTCCAGCTTTAGCCCATCGGCTCTGACATGGCTAATGGGTCAGGCAGCCCCACTCATACGCACAGATAGTGACCCCAAGGGACAGGTGTGCCAAGGGAGCAGGGTCGATGGGGTTAACACGCCGCCACAAAAGGAAAAGCTCCTCTCTCGCATCTCTTCCAGCTCATCCTAACAGTCCATTCGCCTTACAGCATCACAGCTCCATGACAGTGAAATCCCTGCACAGGCAAAATGTCACCCAACACCAAGTGGCAGGGCAGGAATACAGGACAGGGTGTTAAGCGGGATCCTTGACTTCTTCCCAGCCCTTACAGCGCCCAAAAGGCCAAGCTTCAGGGCGCCCTTCCACTCGCAGCGCCCTGAGTCCCCATGTCCCCTGCAGGAAGCCCAACATCAGACGCTGCAGCCCCTGCAGACCCCTCCACCCAGCTGGTAAGGGCCAGGGCAGCAGCGTGGAAAAGTGCCGCCCCGCCCCAGAACCCGGTATGGGGGGTGGGGAGTAGGCGGCAAACTTCAAAGCTGCAGCTGCAATATGCTTTAAAAAATAATAAAAGACCCCTGAGAGCCAGCGCTATTCCCCTTGCCCCTCCGAGCTATGAGCGGTCCACCTTGACCGCCTGCTCACCCTCGCTCAGCTCTGCCAAGGGGACGCGGCTCTCGGACCTCGGCAGGAGTGGCGGGGGAAATCTCCTCTCCGGGTGGCGCGCGCGGCTGGGCTGCGGCTCAAGCCTCTCCCAGCCCCCAAGTTCACCCACCACCCAGAGGGGCGAGAAATTAGTTTAAAATGATGTCACTTGCCCATACCCCCTCCCCCCAAGCTGGTCCCATCTCACACACACCCGCGTGGCCTGGGCTGCGAGTCGCGGAGCATCCCGGGGGATTGCGGTGGGGCGCCGCGCCGAGGCTAGCCTCCCCCGGCGCCCGCTCGGGCTCGGGCTCAGCCCTGGGCAAGCCGCCGGCGCATCGTTCCGCGGGTGCAGAAATCCTACCGCCCGTGCGCCCTGGGCGCGCCGCCGGGCCCCGCGCCGGCTCCCCGGGAATGCGGCCGTCAGGTGAGGTAGGCATGCGTGCCGGCTCCGCAGCGAAGCAGCAGCTGGCTGGGGCGCTGGGCTCGGGATCTGCCTCTTCTCCCTCTCCCCGCAAAGGAGAGGCCTCTCGGGGGCTTTCCAGCGCCTTGTTGCGTTAGGACCGCATTTCCCTCTCCTTTCCCCTTTTATCTTAGTTTCTCCTTCAGATGCAAAGAGAGAGATCGCAGGAGTCCATGCCCAGCTCCAGCCTAACTCGGTCCACAGGCAGAGAGAGAATTATGAATGGACGTTGCCTTCTGATGAGGAAGTCGACTGGGGAGGTCTCTGCGCAAGGCGCGCTCCATCAAAGCGGGGGCATTGGCCCCTCCACTGCTTCAGTGCTGCAGGCTGAGACACCTAATTGACCACTGGGAACTCAGGTGCCAGGAGACCTGGGCGGGACGTAGCCCCGGGGCCACGCCGGGATCGAGCGCCTTGCCGGTGTAGACAGCTTCGATTTACAGCCCAGTGAATGGAGAGGACTGCGGCAGCCAAACCTCCCGGGCAGCAGGCACGGTTGCACCAACGCTCCGCAGACAGCCGCTTGGCTCCGCGAACATCTCCCGGCTCCACTGGGCTAAAGGGAACCTGCTAAAAATAATCCGTCCCCTGCCGCCAGCCGCAGTGAGCTGCAGGACTCAGCCCCCAGCCCCAAACTCGGCGGCGCGCGGGAACTGGTCACAAAGCCCGCCTGAGAGCTTAGACACGCCGTGGGCTGCGGAGGATCCCGGATCCGGATTTCTAGTACCTGTACGTTTCCTTCTCTCGTAGCGCGGCCGCTGGGGCTGCGCGTTACCCATGCCCGGAGTGGCGGTGGGCTCCGCACATCACCAACAGGCTGGACCGACCGCGGCTGCTCAGCACCGCACCCCCGCGGCTCCCTTCTCACCTCCCTTGTCCCTGGTCTCTGGCCAACAGCAGAGGAATCAGAAACGTCGAGCGTGTCAACCCCTCCAGCCCGGGCAAGAGGGTGGACAGAGACTGGCGTAGAGCATGTGCCGGCATGTAACAGTAATAGAGTGACGGAAAAATGTGACATTGCGTCCCCTCCCCCCCACTCATCCTCAGACGCTGAAACCTCACATGCTAGACACAACTCACCCTGCCCGGGCTTAAAACCACTGCAAGGACAATGCCTTTGCAGCCATATATTAATCTCCAGGGAAGGGTGATTTACTAAACCAGATGTGAGGTTGAACCAGGGTTAAAAACCATAGCAGTGTGTGTCCATGCCTTAGGCTGGTAGGTTCTCTATGTAGTAACCTAATGCAGAAGGCAGAGAGCCATTTAGGGCCACTTAGAACACGGCACTAATGGGATATCCTAATACCGTACATAACAAGGGGAAACCAGTCAATGAAATGATCCAAAGATGCCTTGTGGGATACTGTTTTGGATAATATGTCCTGAAGCCTCTGAAACCCATTTAAGGGAAAACTTGACTATTTTCTGACTGGGCCATCTATTTTCAAATATGGAGGTTTATGCCCTGGCCAGATTTGCATGTGTGAGCAGAATTGTGTCCACGAGGCCTGTAACTCCTCCATAATTCACAATTGTGGTGAAACATTGAATTTGCCAAGGTCACAAGAAATCACACGGTTTGCATGAGCACCGTGTGTGTAAGATAAAGAATATTTCCTAATTGGCATTACTATGAATTAATGACTGTGGTCACATGAAACATCACACTGAACCCAAGTTAGCCTGGGTTGGCTGTCCTCCTCCGACCCCACTCACACAAACCTCCTTGGAGGACTGCCAGCTACCAGGAAGGACAGAATCTGGTGGGAGGCCCCTGGAAGAGAGTGTGGCTAGGACAGGAAGGATGAGGCTGGAGGCGATGGCGTGACCACTCCCTCAGTAAGGGTTAGAAGAGAGTCATGCACCCCAAAGTTTAAGGGGTGAGTGGGCAAAGGAAATGGCCACCAGAGAGGAAGAGAGATGAGTCAGAGAAGCAGGAGACCAGGAGGGAGGGAGGAAGGGCCGCATCTCAGAAACCGGAGATGAAAGGGTTTCAGAAAGGCAGCGTGATCTAGAATGCCAAATGTCACTGGGAGGTCAGTGGGAGGAGTTCTGCCTGCCAAGGGCTGACCTGGGCCCCAGAGGCTTTGGGAGGGCCTGATGGATTCGTCATTGGTGGGAGGTGTGGGGTGGGTGGGAGGCCCAGTGGGTGCTTCCAAACGGTCAAGGGAAGCCTTTCCCTTAGCCTTGCTGGGCCAAGGACCAGCAGCACCTGCAGCACCTGGGGCTCCTTAGAGATGCACATTCTCAGGCCCCACCCAGACCTGCTGAATGAGACTCTGGCGGTGACGCCCAGGCATTTGTGCATTATCAAGTTCTCAGACCAACTTCAAACAGGAGGCCCCACCATGTATGGACCCAAACCTCTCAGGCTTTGAAATGAGAATCTACGTTAGGGTGAGCAAAATGGCCACCCCCCCACAGCAATCCCTGGCCAGATCACGGGTAGCTGGTGGCCAAGTCACTGGTCACACATCCCAAGGAGATGAACTGTGTTGCTTGTGGTTTTCAGGGCTGCTCTATCAAGGGAGAGCCTTGCCGATGAGGCATGCAGAACTCCAAAAAGCAATGAAAATGGCCGCGTCTTTTCCCCTTTGCACTGAGCTTTACAGTAATTAGGTGGTTGTTAACAATGATGATGAAAGTAATGATACAACTAGATCGCTTAAGTTGGAATAAAGTTTTAGCAAGTCCCATGGCACAGAGGTAAAAAACATGGGCTTTGGACCCCGAAAGACCTGTGTTGGAAGCCTAGCTCCTCCCGCTCTTAGCAGCATGGCCTTGGGAAAATTAATTGACTTCTCTGAATCTTGATTTCCTAATTTGTAAAATGAAAATAAGAATACCTAATTGATAGGCTAAGAAGAGTAAATAAAACAACAGGTATAAAGCACCGTGAGTGCCTGGCACATAATAAAAGCTCAACAAAGGTAGTTCCTTCCCACCTGTGTTTGACGTCTTCACACACAGTGCTCATATGGCATTTTTTCTTGGGATCACTATCCCTTGTGTGGCAGTTAGGGAACCTGATGATTCCTATGGCTTGAGGGTTCAAACAGAAGCACTTATTGAGCACTTCTTAGATGCCAAGGACTGTGCTAGACGCTAGCAGGGATAGAGCAGAGTCTGGGCCCTGTTGGAGCTGATGTTCTAAGGGCTGAGTTTACATCCTAATCCATGTGGGTGTCCCACTTTTTTGATACAGATTTTTAATTATTATTTTAATTGACATTATAATAATTGTACATATTTTTGAGGTACAGTGTGATATTTTTATACATGTGTACAATATGAAATGATCAAATCAGGGTAGAAAATCTATCACCTAAGACATTTGTCATTTTCTTGTGTTGGGAAACACTTGAAATCCTCTCTTCTAGCTATTTAAAAATATACAATCAATTGTTGTTGACTATAGTCATCTTTCAGTGCTATAGGACACTAGAACTTATTCATCTTATCTAGCTCCAATTTTGTATCCACTAACTAACCTCACCCGATTGTCCCCTCCCCTTACCCCTCCCAGACTCTGGTAACCACTATTCTACTCCCTACTTATGTAGGATCAACTTTTTTAGCTCTTATACATGAGGGAGAAGATATGATATTTGTCTTTCTGTGCCTGGCTTATTTCACTTAACATAATCACCTCCACTTCCATCCATGTTGCTACAAAATGACAGGATTGTATTCTTTTTATGACTGAATAGTATTCTGTTGTGTACATAAGCTACATTTTCTTTATACACTCATCTGTTGAATGCTTAGGTTGATTCCATATCTTGGCTATTGTGAATAATGCTACAAGCAGTATGGGAGTGCAGATATCTCTTCGACATACCGATGTTTTTACTGAAAGCTAACGGTACCAGGTCTTAGGAGACAGACAACTGCAAATGCGTCCACCCTTAGGATAGTGATGATCTATGGCAGGGGTCAACAGACTTTTTCTGTAAAGGGCCAGGTAGAAAGTATTTTAGGCTTCGTAGGCCATGTAGTCTCTGTTGCAACTACTCCACTCTGCTATGGCAGCTCAAAAGCAGCCATAGATGATGCAGAAATGAATGAATGTGGCTGTTATTCATGAAAATGGAGAGTGGGTGGGATTTAGCCCATGGGTCGTAGTTTGCCAACCTCTGATCTAAGGTGTGGCTCAGGAAATAACTGTTTTCTTTAACTGGTATTGCCAGGAAATATAAAAGTCTATATAGGTAATTGTCCACATAACTAAAGTTTATCCAGCCAAGAACAATTTTCTGAAGCCCCTTATTATTCTAAAGTATTTTATACCCTCCCTGGAAGAAACCAGCTAGTTAATTGTTCACCAGACTGTCTCCCTCTTTTTCCTACAGCTAGACTTCATTTCCCAGCCTCCCTTTGCAGTTAGGCACAGCCCTGGCCAATGGAATGTGGGTAAAAGTGATGTGTGCTCCAGGCCTGGCACATGAAAACCCCTACCCATTCTTACACATGCTCTTTTCTCTCCCTTGGCTGAACACAGAGGCGCTATGGGGTGGTGGAGTCCCAAGACGGAAGGAGCCTGGATACCCAACTGACTATACTCTGACCTGTTTCAGAGTGCAAGGAGAGTGAGAAGTCAGTCATTGAAATGCTGGGGCTTTTATTACAAGAATTTCCCTACCTTGAGTAATTCACTTGCCTATCTCTTTAATCAGATGGTACGAAACACGATTTAATGCTTTGCTGATTACTTAGGGTCTTTATTAAGAAGGCTTATTATGGGTCTCTATGGTAACACATTTCTAAGATTCCTTTCTGGATATCCATGCTCTTTCTCCACCGTCATTATTTTCTCACCCTTTTTCTGGCTCTTTCTCCATAGTCTGAGCCCACAATGAGCTGAGGATAGCAGACACCCATGCCTGGATAACGTCTGGCCATTACAAAGAGTCACTAATGGTCTAAGCAAAAGCCTAAAGGATACAGTGCATGGGCTTGCTGACATCTGTTTGCAGTCTTGGGAAGCTCTTTTCTCTTACTTCCAGGCTTAATGCTGTGTTCCAGAGAGCTGAAGTTACTAGAAGCTCAGCAGCTCTGAAAAGAGTGGAGTATTTCTATATTGTCCAGCTTACAAATTTTCAAAGCTTGAATTCTTCTACTAGCCATCTTACGGGGGGGGGCGTCCATAATACAGATTCTAGTTCTGTCCTTTGACATGCATGGACTATTCACCTTTCAAAATACTGTCACTTCCTGATGTTTTACATGTATTAATAGATTATAGCCATTATGTGCTCCAAATCTTCATTTTAAATTCACCTTTTCTGGGTAATTAGTTTCTTGATACCAACAGATCTTAGTTGACTTCTATTTTATAGGAGCTGGAAGAATTGACTCCTAAGGGCTAAATAATTTTATTTCAGTTCCAGAGGTGGTATATTACTATTATGTCTCAGGGCAATTTACCAAGAAAATCCAGCCGTGCTTTAGATCTGGTCTTCGGATTATTGTCAAAAGTGGGGATGTGGTCCTTTCCCAGCATGAGGTGGGAAGCAGGATTGAGAGGAAGGAGATTAGAGGAGGCCAGGGGAGTCAAATACCTTGACAGTCTGATTTTATGTCTTTATTGAAAAAACTAAGATGATCATATTTAAGTGATTCTCTTGGTCTGTTTCTTATCTATATAACAAATAGGGTAGAAATGATCTGTAAAATTTTCTCTAGGCCTCTCATTGTGTAAATCTATTGTTCTATGAGACCTAAAACCAAATATACCTTCCAAAATGATTTCTGATCATCAGTACTTATTTCTTCTTCTCATTTCTGCTGAGCATTCGGAAGTGGCCATTCTACCCATATACTTCATCATCTGCAAGGGCAGTAATGTGTTCTTTGATCTGCCCAGAGCTGGGTAACCTTTTTGTCCCAGACTGACCTTGTTAGTGACCTTGGGGAATCCCAATTTCAGCTCTACTCTCTGTCCTCCATACACCGCCCCCCCCAATGTTTACCTAGGGTGATGTCCCTGCTTTATTCTCTTTGGCTCCAATGTATACTAAGACTCAATGATGGAAACTCAGTTTTGCCTCCAAGGCTTACTTCCCAGGAGCAAGTTGGATGTCCCCTTCATGGCTGTGGATGTGACTAAGCTTTACCTCTCATTTATCCTAGCAGCAGCACATTACTACTGCTGCTATCCCGCCATTGCTCACAAGATACCCCCATGACTTCCAGAAGAAATTGCTGTTATAAAATGGATCACTCATTCATAAGGAACTGTGTGTTTATTCATATATATTTTATATCATAACAAATGTAAATTAATTTCAAGGTGCAACTACCCAAGCTAGTATCTATATAGCTGCCTGTATAAAACTTCTCTCTCAAAATTCTCCAAACCATCTGGCATAAACTACTGTATTGTGACCTGTTAAAATAAGTAACAGCTGTGATAATCCCTCTCGATTTATGGCAAGCTATAAAGCTTTGCATATACTGGCAATGCATATAAAATAATAAATAAAACCATTATCATTCTGTGCTGTCGTGGTGGGAATTATGATGATTTAGCCAGAATGGAGCCCTATGGAATGCATCAGAGGAGAAGATTAAGCAGAAGTTTTGCCCAACCTGGCCTTCTCTAGCCCCCAAAGACCAACCTCACTACTTAGAACTCCTTGATAGATTTGAAAACCTTATCCAATGCAAATGCATCCTTTCCGAGAAAACATGGTTCCCACACATTGGTGCCCAACTTCTATTATTTTAAAGCCTCTTTTTCTCATGGTGGGTTTCCAAAATCCACAGTATATATAGACCATAAAGAAAAACCAAGCTATATGCAACTCAAAAATGTGAAATAAGTTATATCACCAAAGCTAAGAATTGTCTTGGAATTATTAACTGTAAGTTTATGTTTGCAAACACTGCCAAGATCCCAGGTTGAAAAATACTATATCAAAGTCATTTCTCAAAGATATGCAAAATGTGGAAAAATTCTTTTTTTCCACATATTGCATGGGGGTATCTTGTGAAGCTGGTATTTGGCAGGGAAAGGGATGAGGCAGCTTTGATTCTGAGTAAAAGTTACTATGCCTGCTACACGTGGCTTTCAAAAAATTAAGGGGACAGGGATGAAAACTAGCAACATGAGATAGCTCTTCACTAGGTGCTTGGCATTATACCATAATCTTATTTCATCCTCACAATAGCCCTATGCCTTAGGTATTATTATTCCTACTTTATGGTTGAGGAAATTGATGTTCAGAGGGGTTAAGTAACTTGCCCAAGGCCAACCAGCTAACAAGTTGGAGAGAAGGAGCTTGAACTCAGGTCTGCCTGATTCCACCTACTGCATTGCCTTTTAGACAGCTGTTCGCAACCTTTTTCTGCCATGACCCGTGGTATTTACATAGACCACTCACTGTCACAGCCATGTGCCATTCCCACCCCTTTCTCTCCCACTTAATAAAGTCTATTTGAGTGCAAATGAAAGTTACATTATTCCTGGAAGAACTTCAAATCCATTTAATTTACATATCTAAAAATTTACAAATAAGGGTGCTGGGTTATTGTGGTAGATTTCAAAAATAGCCATGGTACTTTTCAGCCCCTCCCATCAAGAGGTAGAGTCAATTTCTCCACCTTGTATCTGAACAGGTCTTACAACTTGATTTGGACAATAGAATGTGGTGGAAGTTACACTGTACGTGTTCTGAGTCTGGGCCTCAGGAAGCCTTGCACCTTTTGCTTATGCTGATCTTGGTACCTACCCATGCTTATAGGCACTCTGTAAAGAAGGCTGGGCTGGCCTATTGGATGATGACACACATGTGGCCCAGTTGCCTCCCTCATCTTGGCCTGCTAACACCAGACATGTGAATAAGGCCACCCTAACTCATCCAGCCCCAGCTGACTGACTACAGACACATAAACAAGCTCTGCAGAGCTTCACTGACCCAGCCTAGACCAGAACAAACACTAACTTTTAAGCCAATAAGTACGGGGGTGATTTGTTATGCAGATAAGGCTAACTGATACAGTTCTTTAAAATAAATTTCTGGCCATACGTCAAAACAGATACTAATGGTTGAGAATTGTTGGTTTCAGCACAATGATCATAAACTAAAGCCTTGTTTAAACAAAACGTAAATCCTTTCTGATGGCTCCAAATATTGGCACTGCTCAAGGTCTTCATATCACCTCAATATGCCCTGTGAAAGTACCAGTTCAGAGAGGATTCCTATGGATACAGTTCCCGAAGCCCACCTTCCCTTCTCTGATCTTGGGCTTGTCACGTTGATGTTGGGTCATGTAGTTTGGAGAAAAGAGTTACCAAGGTGAGTGGCCCAGAGCCACCCTCCAGAAACAGTCCGTGGATGGAAGGAAGAGAAGAGATGATATGCTTAAAGACTGCAAATGCCATTGCATAACCCCAGAAATCCCTCAGGGAAATAGAGGACTAATGCTGTGGAACAAGAAGAACTACAAGTTGTTAGAATGTGGTGTCAGTTTTATGTTCAACAATAGTCACGGCTGTCTTCTTATGAAGATAAGATATTCAAAGACACAGGTGGGAAAGGGGGAGAGGGACGTCTACTCTCCCCTTCCCAGATACTTGGAAAATTTACAGATGGAGACCCGAAAAGAAGGAATATTGTAATCACAAACTAAATTAAGGCCAAATTGAACTATCTGAAAAAGGAAAAATAATGGTTACAACTAAATGCCTAGAGCAGTGGTTCTTACCTTTGACTGTATGTTGGAATTTCAACATAGTGCAAGCAACTCCAAATCCTGCACTGTTAATCACTACATTAATTACTAACTTTAACACGAAAAAATGTTCAGCATTCGGAGTTTCCACCAGCTTCTACAGAAGCTATTTCTTTTGAAGAGAATGCTGGTTGGGTAACATATTAGTTGATTGTTCAGCTATCTTAGCATGTGGATGCTTGGGCTACTTTTTTCTTTTTTTATTTTCTTAGTAAATCTGGAAGCCTTTGAACTTTGCATAATTTCTTTTTTTCTTTTTCCCAGTGCCCTCTAGTTATACAAACACAAAAATAATTACAGAGGCAGTATTTACATCTATATGTCTATGGCTTTTTCATTTGGTATTTACAGTACTGAGTGAATGAATTAATTTAGTTCATTTTGCTTCTTGGGAAAAGAGGTATGGAATGAAAGGGGAGCCCTTTTAGTTGATTCTAGCAAGGTTTTATAAAGAACAGATAAAGGAGGAAAGAGAAGGAAACCTTCTTTGTAATCCTGAGAAAATGTGTTGGTCTGTACCCTAAACAATTTTTCTACATTTGCAGTTAAACACATTACTAATTATGTTCCGGAAAAGGGGATCTTTACTAAGTAACCATACACATTTTTAAAATCTCTCTATACCAGCATTTGCAGTCTCTCCTAATTCGGGCTCTGAACTTGCTTCTCAAAAGCTTTTCCGAGTCTGAGAACGTAGCTGGGACACTGGATTCAGGCTGTAGGCCAGAACCTCCATGAGTGGCCTTCCAAGCAGAATCAGAAATGAAATTTCCAAAGCAGAGTAGACATAAAACTAGTATCGTGTACACAATTGGGAGGGAAAGTTTGCTCATTTGAGGATGGGGTTGAATGGAACAGCAGGAAAGAGAAATCACAAGGTGTGGAGAAGCCAGGCAGAGGCATCTCCTGTTCATGTCGGAAGTCCTCTATCCACGTCTTGCCACCTGGACTGTGTCATGAAAGAAAGTCAAGGCCTGGTTTGGCCTTCTCTTGAAGGGTTTTGGTTGAGAGTAATTTATTTCTAAAAGGAGAAAGGGGAAGCAGTGGGAAGTTTCTGAAGAAGAATTTCATAATAAATGGGTGATGTGTTAGAAAGTTGCTTTGCACATAGGAGCTCCTTTAATCATAAATATTTCTTAATAAAGATTTTTTAATTGATTTTTTTAAAAAGGAGAGACAACACATGGTTCAGGTGTTCATTTGTTCCAGAGAGGGAACATTTTGGGGATCATAGAGATGTAAATCTCAACAGGATTTGTAGGAAAGAAGTTTGCTGGCTCCCTGGCATGGTTATGATGGCCTAGTGATGATGCTGGTAGAACTCTGAGAGAGCCCATGGAAGGACCACTCTAAGGTCCTCTTTTCCCACTCCAGTGGTTCTGGGATGTCACTTTGTGTCTGTAGCTTTAGGCTTCCTCCCTCCAACCCCTAGGCCGCAGGCAGTAAGGTGCATGAATTGGAACTGTAGGATATGGGGCTTTGATGCTTGAATACAGTCAGTCTCAAGCCTCGGAGTGTTCCAAAGTTCATTTGTAAGTTGGTTTCCTTTTAAATTCAGGACACATTTTCCTATGGAACAGAAGTTACAGATGGTGTTTAGAATTCCAGGTTTTTCTATTATTTCCTCTATAATATTGCTGGAAAAATATGCGTTTGCAATGAATGAGAGTAGAAAACAATATTGGTATCATGGTAGTGAGTAAAAAATGTTAATATAACTGAAGAAGATGGTGTGAAAATTAATCTTAAATGCCAGTGCCTGATGAAATACAAGAATAACTAGTATTAATAGTAGGCTAATGGAGACCTTGGGGTCTACAAGTGGAATCTCTTTGAAGATTAATGACACTGGTTCTTTATTATGCCCAGTATAATTTGAAAGATTCAGTAATTCAAAAAATAATGTTTTTTGAGTATCTAAAATCCACTAGGCAATACCATAGCAGAGATTAATGACCTAGTTCTTACTCTGAAAGAGACCCTCAAATGGCCACCTAGAGAGACACCATGATATACATGGTTTCCAGAGGGACTTACACATATTGCCCAGATACACTGTGTTATGCCTGGCAGTTCAGAAAGCCACAGGATAAATACAGGGTAGGGGACATTCCTAGACCACTAGCTTTACTCAATAATTGTTTGGGGGCAGGTTATTTTATATTAAATAATGTAGAGAATAGTGCTAATTTAATAGGAATATTTAGGATGAGGCATATGATTACAAAGAAAATTTCAGATGATCTTATAAAAGATCATCTTTGGACCATACCCAACTTTGGGACCATACCCAACTTTACCCCTCCCTGTCTCCACCTACTGGCTCAGATCCCCATAGGGGTACTGGTTCACCCTCTTCCCTTGGAAACACTGCCATCCACTAAAATATAGGCATGCACAACATATAGGCTATGGAAAGGGAGATGTATAAATTGGCCTGGGAAATTTCCAGGAAGGCTTCCCCAAAAGGTGATGCTTAAGCCACGCCTTCCAACCTGAGTAGGAGTTAGCTAGATGAAACAGGTCATAAAAGCATGCTAGAGAGGGGACAGTGTATATAGGCCTGGAAGTGTGTGAGAAAGCATGTTGCGATAAGAAGATGCAAGCAATTTTGCGTGACTGAAACATCTAGCTGGTTCAGGGAACTTTAGAAACACATACATCATCATTCCAAAGTGTAAGAGAGGAAGGGGACAAGAAAAAGATGTTGAGTCCAAGAGTTCCAGCCAACAGGTGGCGCTGTTGGCCTAGGGCAGTTTGGTGGTTATCCAGAGCAAGTCGCCTTGGGGAAATTTGAGAAAGCAGATGGTGGTATGAAGATGGCAAATTGTAGCAGGGAGACATTTAAAAATAAGTTTGTAGAAGGGAGACATTTAAAAATAAGTTTTTGTAACTACTGGAAGAACTGTAATCATATCTGCTACTTGTTATTTTGTTCAGAGACTTCAAATGAGATAAAGTATAATCCCTACAAGCATCTTTACCAGGATGCTAAAGTTAAGAAATTAGAAAACAGACTATCATCTTTCTCATCACTGAAAAACACCATCTCTTCATGCTGACTTGCCAACATAGTCAAACAATGGTGTGGGAAATTCTGCACTGTAACTTCTTGACCTGCCACAACCTCCAGCGCTTGTTAATCCATCACCTTTTATGATCCCAGAGGACATTTACAACCTTCTCCTAGGAAATGAATATTTGAACAATATGTCATTGATACACAATGCTGGGTAATAAATATATCAGTTGCAGGCAGTCAAGTTAATTAGCAGAAAGTTCTAGTGTCATTAAAGGAATTGAAAAAGAAAGTAACATGCCTTACCCACCCCCCTCCCTTTTCTCAAGACACAGGACACTATTGGTTCTGTCCCTTGTTTAAGCGACATCTCAGCTCACAGTCTCATATTTTGGTGGAGACCATCTCTGCTTATCAGTTTTTGCACCTTCAAATTGGAGCTAAGTTCCCTTCTACTTTGCTTGATTGTACCACATCTTTTAATGCTTAACATCATTGAGAGCTCCCACTTTCCCCAAGGCACTGTATGATAACCTAAAAACACCACCCCATGTTTATTTTGGAATCATTATTTTCAAACTCCTGCAGGCAGTATAAAGTACTGGTAAAAAGCATAGGTTTGGGAGTCAGACAGACCTCAGTCCAAGTTCTGGCTCTGTAGCATCTGCGCTGTAATGTTGGGCAAGCTATGCAAATACTCTAAGCCTCATTTTCCTCATCTGTGGAATGAGAATAATAATTGTACCTGCATCAGAGGGTTGTGATGAGGATCAACTATGACCAAGCAATTAGCATAATCCTGCTGAGCACATAATAAGGAGTCATTAGATGACTTTAATATTAACATCCTGGTTTTCCCCAACCACTGGACCCTCAACTCTCCTCAGTCCCTAATGTCAATGGACAAGCCCCTTTCAAACATATTGATCATTTATGAGGCAAAAAATGCTTAGCCTTCCATCTTAACTGCCAAACTTTAAAAGAAATAAGTGTCATTGCTTCTTTCCAGAAACACTTTCCTTCATGACCTGAACGAAATCACTGGAGGATAAACAGATTAGAAGAAAAAAAAGATAACCTGAGTGAATATTTTTTTGTTTTTAAACAGGGGACTGCGTTCGCGCTTTCCTCTGTAAAAAAAAAAACAAAAAACAAAAAACAAAAACAAAAACAAAAAAAACAAAAAACTGAGTGAATATTTTTTGAAGTTGCTAAAATAAGTTGCTGAAAACAAAGACCCAGGAGAAATTATAGCATAAGCTATTGGTCTTTTATTTACATGTGCATTCAAATATCCACCCATTACTGAAATTACAATCCAGTGTATAAGATGTTACATTGGGGAATGGAGTGGGGTTAAAAAAATCTTTTGATACTTTGTTGAGTCTGCTTCCATCTTGCCAGAGGCAAACTGATATTAACCAAGATATGCCAAGATATCAAAGATAAGAGTCATTCTCAGAAAGAATGGGGTAAGATTAGAGGAACAGAGGTCAGGGTAAAGGGCTTTAATTACCTGTAAGTGAGTATAATGTCTCTATGAAGGACCCTGAAGGTTCTTT
Organism: Lepilemur ruficaudatus; assembly: GCA_963574885.1. Taxonomy (NCBI): domain Eukaryota; kingdom Metazoa; phylum Chordata; class Mammalia; order Primates; family Lepilemuridae; genus Lepilemur; species Lepilemur ruficaudatus. The sequence continues at coordinate 25,936 of CAUYRT010080240.1, read as the reverse complement.
TCACACATTTCCAATACCACCTCCTAATCACAATCATAATAATGGTAACAACAACAACAACCACAACCACAACCATTTATCCAGTCCTTAACACATGCCAAGCTCTGTGCTATGCACATGATTTTCATTATGCATTAAATCTTTACAACAAGCTTATGAGATTTTGGAGAAGAAATCAAAGCTTAGAGAGATAACACCCCAGAATATTTCTCCTGGCTAATGAATTCCTATCAGTCCATCAAAGCCTAGCTCAAATCTCACCTCCTCCAGGAAGCTTCTTTCCCTTTCCCTTGGCACCTTCTCCATCCCATATCCACTCTTCCTCTCCCCAATTGTTTTGAAGTTTACTTTCTTTAAATAGACACACTTGGGAATATAATCACACACTGATTTGCTTCTATTGTTCTTTCACTGCGTGCTGGACGAATTGGATCTCTAGATGTGGCTATGACACTTTAAAGATGTGAGGAGTCCTCAGCATTGCCCCAAATATGGGGCAGGATATAGGGCAGATTCTGTACCTACAGAATCTGATCTAGGCCTAGATGTCTATTAAATTGCAATAAATTGGATTTTTGCCCTTTACCAAGTTTCAGATTTCATAGCTATTTTCTGCTTCATATGTTGGACCAAGGGCAGAGAAATGTCATTGTCCTACAGAGAGCTCCAGCCACAAGAATGTTGTGGAACAGGAAAGGAAGTGATTTTTTATTATTGAACTCAAAAGCTTCTTTTCTCATATGAATCAAGGGTGTATCTTATCTCCCAGCTATTTCTTTGGAGTCCATCAATGGCTGGGCACGGCACCCTCCTATAAAAGGAGAGTAGACAAAGAGAAGCACAATACGATTTGGTGGCAAAGAACATTTTTCCCTGGCAGAAAATGGAGTGACTTTTAGCTTATCTGCTGTCACCTTGTTAATGTGGTCATTGTTCTTCAAAATAAAATCTCCTCTTCTTACCCATGATGTCTTTTGTGTAAAAAAAATAAAAAAGGAAGCAACTAAAAATCCAGAGGAGAGGGGTAGAAGGGGAAAAATAAAAGTCTAATCAAGAGAAACTATAAATAAACTTCTTCCCAAGGAGCCCCACTCAACACACAATTATCTTCATTCTCCCAGGCAGTCATTTTGCTTGCTTTCCAAGATAGGTGTGGAAAGCACTAGAAACCCATGGCCCCTATCATCACCCCTGGTTTTCAGAACAGGAACTATGGGCCTGAATTAGCTGGGATACCGAATTTATCATCCGTTTAAGCCAAGGGTTCTGTGGCTGCTGATGTGTGCCCCTGGCCTGTTCTCAAACACATGTTTAGTTGAAAATTAATCATGCAGCTCTAACTTGCTAGTAAAGATTTTCAGGGATAAAAACTTACCCGGAAGAGGAATCCTAGTTGTTAATGGCCAAATGCCACCATGGCAAGCGTAACACAAAGACAAGGCGGTGAAAGAAGTGTGATTTACACTATCTTGAAGAATAAATCGAAACTTCCTCCTCACTCAATTGCGAGGGGGCGGCCAAGAAAGAAGCAAAGATAACATTCCTGGGAGGCCTCAGTTCCTTGAAGCTGAGGAAACATTGCAACTTTCCCCTTATTGAAGTTTGATGTTTGGCCTCTGGATGCTGAAGAACCAGTCCTGTATTTCAGTTGTGAGAGGATATGGCTGAGATTAATTCCCTTCTTTGTCTCCTTTCTGCCATTTCAGGAGCCAGTGGCTGTAGCCACGTTGAAGATCGATAAGTTATAGCCAGATACAAGACTATGAGAGGAGAATGGAGTTTCTCGGTATTTCTGCTGACCCAAAAAGAGGCACCCAGGATGGAGGGAGCCATGCTACCCAACAAAGTATTAAGAAGCACAGGGTGGGCTTCAGAAAAGATTAGAAGATTCTACCTTGAACACAGAAAAGTAACTTCCACCTCAGTTTACCTCTACATACAGTGGAGTTGTACAGGATGAAGTTGTGTGGATAGCAGATTACGGTTGCTTATATCTTCCTGCAACCTTATTCCTTCCTAAATCTTACCATCTCCTCCTTCTCCTCCGTCACCCCCAGACTCAGAAAAGCCAAGATTCAACCAAAAGCAAACAGGCAAAAAAAAAACACCACCTGAAACTTGATACACCTTAAAATGCACCCAAAACTTGATACACCTTAAACTATTTATCCTAACAGAGTCAGTTCAAAAGTCCCCTCCTCCATCATCCTGACTTGGTTTCCCATGATTCCCCACAAGGGAGAGTTGGTCCCTCCTTCATGTGGATGGGCCCCAAGGCACTGTTTCTAGCCCTTCTGGTGCTCATGGGTCAGTATTCTCCTGATGCTATAGTTTGAATGTTTGTCTCCTCCAAAATGCATGTTGAAACTTAATCCCCAATGTAATAGTATTAAGAGGTAGGGCCTTTAAGAGACGACTGGGCTATGAGGGCTCTGCACACATGAATGGATTAGTTTATTCATGGATTAATGGGTTAATGGATTAATGGATTATCCCAGGAGTAGGTTAGTTATCATGAGAGTGGATATGGTATAAATGACAATTTGGCTCTCAGTGTGCCTCCCTTCACCCTGTGATACTTTCTGCCATGTTATGACAGAGCACAAGGCCCTCACCAGAAGGTAACCAGACGCAGTCACCTGACCTTGGACTTCCCAACCTCCAGAACTGTAAGTAATACATTTATTTTCTTTATAAGTTACCCAGTCTGGGATATTCTGTTGTGGCAACAGAAAGTGGGCTAAGACACCTGACTTGGAGGTCCTCAAGGACAGAACTGTCTTAGCCATGTTTGATGCCCAAAGCCTAGCCCAATGCCTAGCATAGAGATGCTGCTCCATAAAGTATTTTTGTTTTTGTGTTCTTTTCCTTTTTTTAATAGATGGGGTCTTTCTGTGTTGCCCAGGCTGGTCTCAAACTCCTGGGCTCAAGTGATCCTCCCACCTTGGCCTCTTGAGTAATCTAAACCATAGGCACACATCACTGTGCCTGGCTCTGCTCTATAAAGTTTTGCTCTGTAAATGCTCACCTCCTTAAAGGCTCTGGCTATAGTGAGCAGTCAAAACCCTAGAGAGTGGGAAGCAACCCAGTTGGGTAGCCAGGAAAGAGGTCAGGTCTGGGACAGAGCAGCACAAACACTCTATCGAGGAACATTCCACAAGAGAGAGAAAGAGACCAAGACACTTTGGAAGAATTTCTGAATGGTGAGTTTTTATGTTGAGTTTTTTCCTGGCTTGCCTTGGCATGCTAAATCCAGTGTAACATTTGGCTGCATGTCCTCCCCTAGGCACACTGTTGGTATTTTCATGTCCCATCTGCCAGTGTCTCTGGAGGACATTAGGATAAGTGAGTTGATCCAGAAAGGACTCCCACTGTCCTGGCTCTCTGCCTAAGACATGCAAATGGAGAGCAGCTTCCCAGCCACAAAGCTTTTGCCTGTGCCAGTGGTGTATCATTTTTAACAATATTATTATCCATAGCTACCATGGCTTCAACATCTACTAGGTGTACCATGTAAGTTCTTTGCCCTCATTCCTTTCATTTCATCCTCATTTAAAGAATACACCAGGCAGATATTATTATCTCCATTTTAGAAATAAGGAAGTTGCAATCCCATAACTTACCCAAAGTCACACAACTAATAAATGGCAGATTCAAATTCAAATCATTACTATGATTCAAATACTTATCTGGCAGACACCGAAGCCCATTTTCCCCTCACCACGTTTTCTCTCCAAAACTTAACTATCTAGAGGATAAAACCAACAATGATTAGCCCACATAGTAAAACCAATGGAAATTCCCAAAGCTATACTCTGAGGTAAATTTATAGCTTTCAATGCTCATATTTATTTTTTTTCAACACGTTGACTGCCATGTGAGTTGTATTTAACTCAGGCTAGTTTTGAGCCTGGGGCCTCGTGCAGCAAAATCCTGTCGTTGGTTCATGAAAATCTTACTTGTTGATGTGCTTATTGTTACAATTAATATTGATAATTTATTCTTAAAATGTGGATTGCATTGCATATAAACTCATGCACAGAAAATAATAAGAAATAACAAATTAGAAAGGATCATTTTGTTTTAATAAAACACCGTGGCCCCAGGGAAAATATTTTGTTTTCTAGTGTGGCAGTCAATGTGTTAAATTAAGCATTCAACTTAATAAATATTTTTAAAAGTTTAAAATCTCAGATAAAGAACATAAAATTACATAAATTAATTTTAAAATTAGAAACAATCAATAAAATTGGCAAACTGGTCTTTGCCACAAGATGCTGGCAGCCTATGCCTTGCTTCCTCCTAGTATAGGGTTCCCAGAAATAAGTTAAGGGACCTGAGCTGACATGGATACTGATATGAACACTTGGCTTCCAGAAAAGATGAATGCCTAGAGATCTGGCCACAAATAATAGCGGTAACTGTTGGGCTCCCTGGCCACTGACTATGGATTGTGTAAGGGTCTATGTCTCTGAGAGTTTGCCTGATCAGCTTAAGTGGTTCTCACACCTGGTTAAGCCACCAGAACACCCTTCTAGGCTAGATGCAACAGGAGCCTGAAGCTTGAGTCACATGCTCCACTTTTTCTAAAAACCGTACTATTCCTTTTAAGCCTAGCGCAAATATAGTCTATCAGCTACAAGATCAGACATTGTCAGCATGTGGCAGTGCCTTCCTCCAGGTTGGGGAAATCTGGCAGGGGGTGAGGAGGAAAGAAAGCAGAGGGTTTTGTTTTTCCCCACATTAGTCCTATGCTTATAAGAGAATCATAAGCAACAATTGTTCCATGGCTTTAAATCTAGTAAATAAACTCCATTTGAGACTCCAGTTTGAAAGATGGTGAAGATCAGAGTAGCTACATTGTTTATGTAATAAACACACACCCAAAACCTCTAACATTTTTATAATTGTGGTAATAAAGTTCGTGTTGAGGCAAAAAGCATTTTCCCCTCAGCCTGTATTGTGCTGAATACAATGTCTGCCAAGTCTTACTTGGAGGCATCTTTGATTAAGGGCCTGGTCTTTCTACTGATGAGCCCTCCAGCGTTGGCAGGGGTGCCATGACCTTGCTGAGACTAATGCCCAAAGATAGCCAAACTCAGCGTGCCAACAGCTTCAAGAAAGGGGAGCCCTCGGCCAAGTAGCCCTGTAAACTGCACTCCCTGAGCCCGCCCTGGCCTGTCAGCCACCTCCAAGCCTGGGATCTTCAACTCTTGAAGGCAAATTGAATCAAGCCATTCTAAAGGCCTTCTCCCCATGTTTTCCCTTGAGCTTCAACTGGAAACTTCTGGCAGGCAACTGGAAGGGCCTTATTTCTTTGGTACTCCCTCCTACAACTTAATTCTTTAGGCCTGGTAAATAAATACTACCTGGCTGTTGGAAACTCTCCCCTGAACCCACTGATGTGTATGAAAATGTGTGGACTTGGGTTGGTCATTGTCTCATTTGGTTCTCTGAGGGAAACCGGGGGTTAAGGTGCAAGTGGAGTTCTTACTTGCCACCTAAGCCAGTTCTCAACACTGGCTGCACATTGGAATCCACCTAGGGAATTTGAAAAAAAATGCACAGATACCTGGGCCCACCCCCAGAGATTCTGATTTAATTAGTCTTAGGTGACAGGCCTGCACATTAAATAATGGTTATTCATCATAAGTATATATGATATTAGGGATCCGGATTTGAACAACTTCCGCACCGCAAAATTTGGAAACCACAGTGTCCTGAACAAACTGCTGCAGGCTTGGTGGCACCCGCTGGAAGCCACCTGGTGCAGAGGCATGCTCCCTTCTTCTCCTAAGGGATGTTAGGTGACAAAGCTGCGCACACCGATACCTCCCTATCACCACACCTGGAAAAGCAGCTCAGAGAGTATTCTCAAACAATGGAGCAGAAGAATCCTTTCACCGAGAAGAGCTGCAAACAGCCCTTCTTGGGACTGGGGGTGGTCGGGAAACCCTTGAAGCTTTGCCGTCTGTCTCCACAGAGGCAGTGAAGGCGCATGTGCAGTAAGTGGCTTAACGGAGGCAAGGAGAGTGGCCAGCTTCAACTGTCACATTGCCCACCCCCGCAGAACAACCTGACTGGGCGCGATGGAGTCTTTAGAAGAAATATCAGTAAGCCACCATCCCTAACAATAAGGATTCTGAGTTAAAGCTGAAGAATTTACCCCAATGCAGGAAGAATACTGTAAAAAGTTCAGCGCTTTTCAAATAGGGTTCAATCGTGTGGCTGACCTTATGAGCCAGAGGAATATAATTTAAGGAGGGTTTAGAGGACTAAAGAAGTCAAGACAGGTCCCAAAATGGTTTAAAAGACTTAAGGTCATGGAAGATGTGACAGAAACTAGAAAGCAGTTGGGGTGCTTGGGTCTGGGGACCCCCAGTTCAAGGCTGTTTTGGAGCCACAGGGAGATAAACAAACCTCTCTCTGTAATCTCAGGATGCAGGCAAGATACTGAGGAATTCTAAGAAGACAAGGGTTGGGGGGCAGGGGGGCGGGGGACGTGCTGGAGGAGAAGAAAGGGGCAAGGGGCCCAGTGCAGGATGGGGCCCCTTCCCAGCAGCCCTGACCTACAGCCTGGGACTCCTGCCCTGGAATCTCCACTTGGGCTACCCTCTGGGCCCTCCTTCGGGATGTTCAAATGTCAGAGCAGAAGAGGAGGAGGGAGAAAGGATTGTTCTCTCTGTCTTGGGTAGTCTGATGCTCAGAAGGAGAGCAAAGTTGAAAGCGTTGGCCAGCCAGTATGAACAACCCAAGGTCCTCAAAGCTTAGGAGCCACTGAACCTAAATGTCAAAGTCAGCCCTGAGCTAGGGTCAGACACAGCTTCCTCTCCTCACATCTGTTCCTGAAAAGGGGCTCACTTCCTTCAGGAAACATCCTTCTCCGTTCCCCCAGAACAGGAAGTGGCTCCAGCGCCATGCCCTCTCCATCAGGCGCAACCTCCCCCACCTGCCCTCCCTCTTAGTCTTTCCAGGAAATACTGCAAACCCCGAATACCTGCATTCTTGGGCATGCAGCAGGCCAGAGCCATGCTCAGATTCCCGCTCTGCTTCTTAAGGACAGGACTTTTCTTTTATGCAAAGCCTTCTCTGAATGCCAGAGAGCTGAAAGCTGATCTGCTGAAGTCAGCAGGCAGGGCAGGGGGGAAGGAGGGTGAGAGAGGGCAACCTTTGGCAAGGAGGATGGCAGATTTTCACACAACCTCTGTGCTGCCTCTGGGACTCCCCTCTGGAGGGGGAGATGGTCTCACCCAAGTGCTGGGCCAGCTGCTAATCCCCTCTGGGGTTCACTTGAATGGCGAATCAGGACTCCAGGGCAGCCTCTGACACACCCTGTCTCCAGAGGAGGGGCTTAGCACTTTCCTGTTCCAGCCCTAGAGGAGTTCAGAATGCAGTGGCACTACTTTACAGCCTTGCTACTCCAAATGCAGTTGGCCAGGGGGTCAGGGGCATAGGCATCACCCAGGAGCTTGTTGGAAGTGCGGAGTCTCAGGCCCCACCATTTTGAGATGCTCTGCCAAGTGCCCTGTGGCTATAGAAACCATTAACATGCTGCCGGACACAGGAGGCTGGACAAATACTCAAACCCAGGGAGCCACAGCAGCCCAGCCCCTCTGCCAACTGCCCAATCATGAGAAGAGATACATTCCATCCCATCACTCACAGCCGCCCCAGGTTGCCACCCACTCTTCTCACCAGGATGGGGCTGACTCACTTGGCTGTGAAATTTTAGCTCGGTGTGAGGGTGCTCTATTCAACAGGTCTGCAAATATTTGCATTCACACTGAAAGGACAAGAATGGCTGGCAGCCGGTGGGGGGAATACGATTGGAGTTTGCTCTTTGCAGGTTGCAAATCAATTTCTGATCCCCTCCCATCTCCAACACACACACACCACCTGTATCAACACATTAGACTCCTGCGACTCTTGCGATGCCGGTAACGGCAGTAATAGTGCGTGGCAAGAATACGCAAGCCACTTGGCAAATATCAGCCGTTCTGGACTCTCTTCAGATCTTCCTCTTGGCAAGAAAGGGGAAGTTTAGGGACTTCCACGGCTTTGCTCTAATGGCCTTACGTTGTCATGGCACATGATTCCCCTCCCACTAGAGCCCAGCATGCGAGTCCATGTGCAAAAGCCAGAAAGGAAGAGAAAAGGAAAGAAGAAACACTAACGGGAAGTGTGAGAAGAGCTTTTGCTTTGCAGTCCAGAGAGAGCATTAAAAGAACGACTAGTGAGGCAGATGGACTTGCTTGCTTCTCAGATGGTCACCAGGTTTCTGCCGACGGCCCCGCATTGAATGCTTCTGCTCCAAAATCATGTGCAGCAAGAACCAGGATGGGTGACTTCATTTCTGAAGAGGAACTGAATGGCCCTAAGATTCTGGGATGCATTAAGACAGCCCAGATCAACAGAAAGTCTGGCTGGAACCTCGGAGAAATGACCCAGACAGAGCCTTCAGCCTCCCAAGCATCCATCAGTGACAACAGTGGATGGCATGGCCATTGTCTAAAATCCTGCCAGTTGTACCACACCCCTCCCGTTAGCCCTGCTTGAGGGAAGAAAGCAAAGGGCTGGGGAGAAGGAGGAGGGAAAGTCAGCCAGAGATGAAGACAGGAGAAAGCAAGCATAGAGGGTGGCCCTGGGCTTTACAGGGATTTGTGTGGGTTCTTAAAAGCAATCATGGTGGGCTTTTGAGTAGAAAACCACGCTAAAACAGTATTTAAAAATCTTCCTCGGAGCTCCAGTCTTGCCTGGAACAATAATCACTCATGAAAAGACTCTCACGAATGAAAGGAAATGCTGCCATTGTTTTATTTTCTCTGGGAAGTCATAATAGGTTTTAAAAGGTTAATCTCCCTCTCAGCCCTGTTTTTTCCCTTCCAGTGACCCCAAGCTGAAAAGGAAAAATATTTGCACTTGGTGTTTAAAAACCACAGTGAATTAGCTTTTGTTGTTCATGGCAAAGCCACTATTTAGCTGCCCAGAATCAAACCAGATGTCAGGGGAGAAAGAAGGCCCCCGCATCCTGTGAACTTGCCTTTCACCTTTGCAGAAGGGCCGAGGGGGAAGCTGGGCTGAGATGGCAAAATGGAGGGTGTTAGGTGGTCAGCAAACCTGACGCACAGTTTTGATGCAAGTGCTGGCGAGCTCTTGGCGGGGTGCTGTCTGTGGGACTAGAATGTAACAGCTCTGGGACCCTGGATGCACGACGCCTCTTGATTTACACAAATTTTCATCTGTGGACACTAGGCAGGTAGCACTATCCCCATAGGTGGCAGAGGCCAGTAGGATGGAGAAGAGAGTTAGGAGACAGAAAAAACACAAAAAGAGATCCGCAGGACTTGCTGGGCCATGAGATCTAGCAGTGAAGGTGTGAAAAAGAAACTCTGAAAGGAAAAGGATATATTTTTTCTTTCTGTGGCGTTCTGGGAGAATATGAGGAGATTATTATTCAGCCTTGTTTTTCTTTAGGACACCACCCACCAAAACTCACAGCTTAAATTGGGCAAAAAACCAAAAACAGTTCCTGTGGGTCTGAGTCTGTTTCTCACTGTTTCCTAAGTCTAGCAGCATAAGGAAGCAGGGTGTCCTCTACACCGAGACGCTCTGTATCCACTTAGCAGACATTACCAAGCCCCCGCTTGGGTCGAGTATTGGGGTGACACCAGAAGTCTTTGGATCCTATTCCTGCCCAGGAATTTGTAGCCTAATGAGGAATAGCATTCCGCATTAGGGAAATAAAATAATATAATGCAAGAATAATACAATAATACAACAATAACAGCAGTAACAACAATAATAGTAAAAGCCACCATTTTTCAAGATTTAACGATGTGCCAGTGATTGCATTTTATGTGCAATGTCTTATTTAATCCTTATAATAACCCTATGAAGTAAGTTTTGTCATTCCTATTTTACAGATGATGAACTGAGGCTCAGAAAGCTTAAGGAACTCAACCAAGATCGCACAGCTATTAAGCTAGCCAGGGTATTTGTTTTTTATCACTGATGAAGCCCAAGTGCCTGGAACAGTGCCTGGCATATAGTAGGTGCTCAATAAATATTTACTAAATGAAGAAAGCAGCTGGGGGTGCAGGGGAGGGCTTTCTGGGGTATTGGAGCTGAGCTTTGAAGAATGGCTAGGACTTACACAAAGGGTAAAAGGCACATTGGAAAGAAAGCAGAAAACAAATGTATCTTTAAGGAAAAAAATTGTTTTACAAAACGGCAAAAATTGACAGGACGGAATGGTAGTCAAAAGAGGGATGATCAAGTCAGAGACTTGGGTCCTACTGTGGCGCTGCCGCTGATAGGTTGTGTGAACTTGGCCAAGTCACTGAGTCTGTTAGAGCCTTATTTTCCTTATCTGCAAAATGGGGCTAAGAATATTAATAATACCCACTGTGGCAGAAACTGTCAATTTCCTACCAAACCTTCCATGTTCTCCTTCTCTTTCAATTTGATGAAAGCTTATTTTTAAAATTTGGGCCCATTGCCATACATCCAAAATTCTACATGTCTGGGCCTCCCTTTTAGCTAGGGATTGCTATCTGGTCAATGGGATCAAAGTAACCATGGTGTGGGATTTCTAGAAAGTCTCCTCAGAAGACAAGAGTCATGCTCCTTCTGTCATCCTGCTGCTTGGGCCAATGATGTGATGACTGGAGCTGCAGCAGCCATCTTGGACCAAGAAGATGAGGCCCACAATCTAGGGATGGTGGAACCAGGAGCTGGAAGGAACCTTGGTTCTTCATTATTGCTGAGTCTGAATATAAGCTCTTGACTTCTTTTATGTAAGAGGGAAATAAAGTTTCATCTTTTTAAAGCTTTTGTTGATCTCCAACAGATACATTTACCTCAAAGAGTTGCTGGGAGGATTAAATAAGAATACAGATCAAGTAAATAGTGCTTGGTCTTACAGATAGTAAGCACTCAAATCTTAGCAATCTTTTTTTGTTATTGTTGTTATTCACTATTATCATCACTATCATCACAAAATCACAGAATAGTCCCTTATTCTGCATTAGGCTGAACCCCATTCATTCAGTTATTTAATTAGTCCATTTGCTTTAAAAAAAAAAAAACCTAGGATTGTGTCTTTCATGAGAACCTATTCATGAATCTTCCTATTATACAGTTTCTGATAATAGAACAAAATATTTCTCTTTGAATTTCATCACCAAGTTATCCACACAACCAACAATAATCAAAGTGTGGGTCTGTTAGTGAAAGGAGGGTTAATAGGTTAACATTTCTGAGCATGGAGGATGGAAGGCATTCATTAAATTCTAAGTTTGGTCCAATATCCCATTTTGGAAAACTCCATGGTAACTCAAAAGAGTTTCCCTTTTCCCAACCAAATAAACCTGTACATTTCAGGACACACCTGAAAAAAATTTTAAAGATGCAATTTGCTTAGGAAGTCCTGAGAGTCAACAGGGTATGCTGGACTTTAAGAGATTTGCCAAGAACTGTGGATCTTTTTACTTAAATCTCTGCTTCTTAGTGTCTTTGACAGATTGTGTGATTTGTTTCTGAATTTGATCAATGTACGTTTCTTAGAAGATCTAAGAAAAGAAATAAAGACAATGGGCTAGAATGAGTGGTTCTCATTGGTCAAGGGACTGACTGTATTAAAATTACCAAGCACTCAACTCAGGAGAACTACAGAATCTCAGGTCCCACCTTAGACCCACCGAATCAGAATTGCTGGAGGTGGGGCCTGGGAATTTGTATTTTTAAAGCTGCCCAGGTGATTTTGATATGCAGTCAGATTTGGGACTGTTCACAAATGCCCCTCCTCCCCCAATGCTGTCTTAGTTTGGGTTATCTAGAAGCAAAGTCTAAGATGGAGATTACTGTTCAAGTAATGTGTGGAGGGGGTGCTCTTAGTAGGGGAAGGGACTAAGCAAGAATGTGGCCCCAGCTGGAGATTTGCTTCAGCCTGATTCTACAGGGAGCTCTGGAGAACAAATTGCACCACAGAGCTGGTTTCACCTAGAGGCAAGAGGGTTGGTGGGGCTTGCATTTAGCCAAGAGCAAAGCTCTGGGGAAGGGGCAGCTGTAGCATTTAGGAGCCAACACTCATAGCAGCTGAAGGGGGGCACCACTTGGCAAAGGAGACGTAGGCAGGGCAGCAACAGTGTCTACTTCAAACTCCCACCTGCTAGGCTGTGGTGGGATCAGTATTTTGTGGCTTTACTCTCTGCTGACTCGGCCCAAGACCCCCTTTTGCAGAAAGGTCTTGGAGAAGAGTTTAACCTGCAGAAAGGTTTTCAGAATCTGATAATATCATTTCAGTGACCAGGGCCACCAAGCTGGCACCTAGACTACCAATGCATCTGCCAGGGTTATCATACATTTGCATGCTAAGTTGTGCCAGGAGTTGGCCCAAAGCCAATGTCCCAGAGTCCTTCTCATGAGTTCCAGCCACATCCACCCATATGATCCATAACCAGTGACTCAGGGAACCTGGTCGCCTGGCAATGTGTACCCTCTCTCTGCTCTCTTGACAAATCAAGATGCAGGCCACTGAACTTCCCTTGCCTTATTCTTGATGACTCCTAAGTAGGTCAATTCACTTTGGAGGGTGGCCAGAAGCTAATTTTGTATTCACCACTGACCCGTTTTATTCCTCTGGAGTTTCAGGAAAAAGTTGGGTGAATGCCTTTTCTTCTTGTTTGCCTGAGTCCCCATTCCCTGGAGCTAAATTTGCAGCCCAGGCCAATGTGATTTATTCAGAGCTACTGCTACTTGTCAGTGGATTGCTGCCCAAGCTTGCTTGCTGTCCATCTGCTGGATTCCTGTACATATGTGAACATGTGTGGAAAATTAAAGACCCAGCCAGCTGCAGCCTGGAGCTGCCTTGCCCCACAGCTGCTCTAGCCTCCACCAGGCCTGATGCCAGGGTCTGTTGAAGCAGTCTTCACCACATGGTCAAGAAACAGGGAGCATCAATGATAAAACACACCCCAGTTCCTGAGTGCGTCAGTTGCTTTTCATCAGGAGGTCAGCCAAGGACAGTTTATGTAGTACTACATCCCACTATAGTGCCCCACAACTACTCAGTCTCTGCTCTCATTGAGGAAGTGCCGCCATTTTGGTTTTTTATATCAGAGCAGAGAGCTAGGACAGGAAGCAGAGAAGGGAGCAAAAAGAGGGAGTGCTGGAAGAAAAAAAATGGAACAATATGCTTTGCTTTTGTGGTTCATTCAAATTCAGGAGGAAGCTCAATACTTCCAACCAAAGTCTGGAACTAGAAACATGAAAAAATGAAAAACTGACTCGACTGTCTCTCCAGAAGCTGTTCTGTGGCAATGCCTTTATTTAATTGCAAGATGTCAATCCCCCTCTCCCTAGATTTCATCGTTTGTTTTGTTTTCCGGCATTTAGTGGTTGTTTTCCCTTTTCCTTCATACACTGAGAAATATCTACAGATGAGCCTGCGGGACAATCTGGCCCTACTATAAGAACAGAAGTCAAGATTCTTAACTCTTCTCACTCTTCCCACTAAATCTCAAGCCAACATGCAATGGAAGTTTCTTCACAGTAATAATAGAATAATAATAAAATTAAACATTTTACTCATTCAGTGAATATTTATTGAGCACCTACTATGTGTCAGGCATTGTTTTAAGTGCTTTGTAAGTGCTATTTCAGTTAATTCTCACAGAAACTCTATGAGGTACATACTAGTATTACCTCCATTTTATAGATCAGTAAACTGAGTTATAGAGAGGTTAAATAACCTTCCCAAGACATTGGAGGTGATAAATGGAAGAGCTTGGACTCCTAACCACTGTGCTGGGTTACCCTGATGTTAGAGGTTAGAGAACCCATTATGCTGCCTCAGATTCACCATCTCCCATCACTCACATCCCAATCCTAGGGCAAAAGACAATAAGCAAGAACAGGATTGAAATCCTAGCTACCCACAGGAAACGCTTGTCACTTACTTTGCTGAATGTTTCAGGGGGAACATTCGTGTGAAGACAGAGTTGTGCGTGTATGTATGTGGGTCCAGGGATGTGTGCATACATGTGCATGCATGAGTGGCTACACATACCCTCTTCTGCTGAGCTCTCCCTTGAGCCTGGATAAGGGGTTCCCATTCATAATGAAGTTGAAAACAAGACCCTGACCTTCCCACTTAGCATGGCTCCCCACTGCTGCTTCCACACACTGGGATAGAAAAAGCACTGACATACCCTTCTGGCAAGGCTGGGCACCCTCATCCTGGGCCTAAGCTGCCCCTCAGTATCAGAACCTTCCACTTGCTGGGCTCCAGTTTGGGCAAGAACAATTACCAAGTACCTGGATAACCACAGGGAGTCCAAAGACAAATTCATACAAATGAAGACATTTTGGAAGAAAGAGCAAGAAGAGTCTTTTGAGCTGCCATGTGGGCGTTCCAGTACCCAGTTTGGAACTTTTTGCCCTCCAGGCTGGCAGTCCCTCTCTCTTTCTCCCAGACCCTGACCTTAGATACAAAACTTTCATTTCACCACACCTTAGTTTGACCCTTCCTTCCCACCAAAGTGAAAAACACCTGATAATGGTTTAAGCCTTTCGTAGGATATTTGCATTTTAATAGCAATTTGGAACTGTAAAACTAGAGGCTTCAGGCAGCAGATGAAGATGACTAGTCATGGAGGGGGAGGAGAAACCAATGGGGTTTTCTGTAGTTCTAGAACTAGCTAACACTTCACTTAATATTTCATGAGGATCCTAGTCAAAGCAAAACACTCAGATTGAACTTTTATTCATCTTTTGATGAATAAAAAGACCGGGCAAAAGACCGGGCTCATACACCACTGTTCACAGAGCCATTATTCACAATAGCCAAAAGGTGGAAACAAGCCAAATGTTCCAGGCTGAGACAGGAGGATCGCTTGAGCCTACAATTGGAGACCAGCCTGGTTAACATAGGGAGACCCCATCTCTCTAAAAAATTTAAAAATTAGCCAGGCACGGTGGCACGCGCCTGTAGTCCCAGCTACTCAGGAGGCTGAGGCAGGAGGATTGCTTGAGCCAGGAGTTTGAGGTTGCTGTGAGGTAGGCTGATGCCACAGCACTAGCCTGGGTAACAGAGTGAGACTCTGTCTCAAAAAAAAAAAAACAAAAAAAAAAAACGGAGTGTCTCTTTGGAGCCTAGTGAGAAGAGTTATCCAAGCATCAAAACATTCAGGCACTCATTAAATTCTATTCTAGCCATACAAAATATATGCGAAGTATTTTTCCAAGCAGAGCGCGTCTTTGTCAGAGTGGGTTTTATAGTTTAAGGTAAATCCATCTCAATATAGAGTCATCCATTCTGCATTGGAAAATAGACAGTATGTGTGTCTTCTGGCCATTTCATTTCATTGTTCATTTACCCATTCATTCATTTTTAAAACATATTTTATATGCATGGCTCTGGTTTATGACAGCAAAGGATACAGAGCAAAGGCAGCAGCAGCAACAACAATAGGTATGTACTAGTGGAATCCAGAGAGCCCAGGAACAGACTTCCATGTTTAGAGAAATTCAGGGACACATGTTTGATATCCCTGTGCAGTGAAGCCTCTGTGAGTTGGGGACGGGGTGCAGAGGAGAAGGCTGGTCACGTAGGCATCTGCTAAGATGCATCCAGCCATGGCAATGCAAGCTGAAGACCACGACAATAAAACCAGGTACACATCATCAACCTTGATGCTTGTGCAAAGCAACCTGGCAAACTGGTGTGGCATGATTCATTGATTCAGGTGTATCTAATAAAATCATCAATCATTAGCATAAAGAATACATCGAGGGCCACATTCCCAGAGGTTGATTAATCACGGTCCCAGGGTCCTTTGGAGATAGCAGGACTCAGCAATCAGACCTGCTGTCTTAACTCTTTCCTCACACTCTCCTTCCCTACAACTGCAATGAGGGATTAAAAAAATCGTGGTTGTCATTGTTGTGTTCATTCATTCTAAAAATATTCACTAAACCACCTAACACAAGCAAGACCTGGTGCCTTTGAGGGGACGTTCAAGAATTGAGTTGGGGAGAGAAGAGACATAATACACAAACAAAAATAAATAATAATACAACAGATCGATCATAATACAAGTTACCTTTATGATTTATCATGAAGTTGTATTTGAGAAAGTTCATTTTTAGGAAATGAAATGCTAAAAAGGGAAGAGAAGGCCATGGTCGGCTACAGGATCTGCCTGTAGTTGAGCCTTGGGGAAGGACTTGGAGAGCAGGCAGATTTGGACAGACAGAGCAGATAGACTAATGAGGAACATTCTAGGTGGTCACTGTTACGACCCACAGCTCAGAAGGGAGGCCCCATGAGGTACATGCAAGGCACTGAGATAAGTTATGAGATGTATGTCACAACCAGATTCTGACGGCTTCTGAATGCCAAACTAAGGAGTCTGGGTTCTATTATGTAGGTCAATAATTCTCAACCCTGCTGCACGTCAGAACGACCTAAGGGGATATTGAAAAAAATACTGAAACGCTGATTTGAGTTGTCTGGGCACTGGTATTTTTAAAATTTGCTCAGGTGACTCTAACGGGCAGTTAGAGCTGAGACCCACCATCGCAGATGCTGAGGACCTCCAGGTAGCTGACACCCCCAAGCTGGGGTGGACTGGAGGGAGGACACCAGTCAAGAGTCTCCCTCCCACCCACTGGGGTGGGATGAGAGTCTGCATTGAAGTCAGTGCTTGATTTGAGCCTAGAGCTTCGGCGAAGGACACACTTTTCTGCATTCAGGTTCACCATGTACTCCAGAGGTGATCCTGCACCTGCTTCCTGAGCAGTGACCTGCCTCCCAAATCTTCATGCACAGAAAACCTAGAGGCTTCCAAACAATCCTTTCTCTACTCAGCAATGCTGATATTTTCAGCAACTACTAGTGATGCTTCAGGAAGAACAACTTGTGCAGTGAACTGAACATTTCCAGCACTGACACAGCCGCCTAATCATTAGTTTCCGTCCTCCAAATTCACTCCAAACGTGAGTGCACAGAGGAAAATGCCAAGCTGAGTGAAGCAGAGATAATCCAAAAGCCATGTCAGCCTCCACCCGACTGGTTCTTTGTGCCACTCATCAGAGCAGAGGGTGCCGCTGGATCCTCCAAAGAAATTCTTCAAGCGGCTTTCTAATCACAGCCCAGAGGGCTGCAGTGACATTGAAATGGAAGAGTCACCCATTCAGAGACTTGTCCTTAAGATTCTGTTCCTCTGAAGCCACTCGGGTACCAGAGACGTTTGAGCTCAAATGCTGAAAACATTCAAACGGCTTTCTAGCACGTGGATGATCACACCCAAAGTTTTCATTGTGACTAACAAAATCTGACAAGTTCCTCCTTCAGCACCTGGCCCTTGGCTCCTGCAGCGTGTCCAGCCTCACCCTGGCACGCTGCTCTTACCCTGCACCTCCCCGACAGCCACACTCCAGCTGACGTATCTAATGTTCTCTCTTTGGTTCTGGGCCTTTGGACAGACTGGCCCCTTTGTCAACTTGCTTGGCCTGTTTAATTTCTACTTGCTGTTTGTATCTCTGGCTATTGCTTTTTCCAGGAAGGTTTCTTAGATTCCCTAACACTGGATTGAGTAACCCTCCTGGTGCTCTGGTGGCACCCTGCACTGCCACCTCTATAACACATGGCACATGGTAATGGACTTCTCTGGGTCTAAAACAAGCTGGTTGTCCTCTGAGAGCAGGGACCATGTCCTTCTTTTTCATAGCATATCTTTGGTACCTACCCTACTGCCTGGCACATGGTAGGCAAAAATAAATAGCTGTGGGATCAATGAATAAATCAATGAAATATACCCTTGCTAGTTATGTCACTGCATCCATAAGCACTCCACTGACTGCGTTTAGGAGCAAGATACTTAAGGGCCACTGTATAAATCCAGTCCAAATTTTAGTCTCCATTCCAGTGGAAATGGATTGTAGGAATAGTGAAACAAATGCTCATTGGTGAAATTAGCAATGTTTAAAATAAACAGAGCTGCTAAAGTATTGAGGAGACCCTTCTCTCGCGCAGAAACAAGGCCTGAGGTGGTTGTGGCAGAGGAAGGCAGCGCCATACAGTTTTACATGAGCAATTCAGGAGCAAAAGAACATTAGGCTAAACTTCACCATTATTTTTGCCATAGCAACAGCCCGGAATCTTGAGGAAAAAAAAAAGTCACACATAATAACATGAAAAGGCAATAGGCTGAATTTTTTAAAGAAATGACAAAAAAATAATAGAGATGAAAAGCAACCCTGCTACCCCAAATCCTTGGAGAATGGCCTTTATCATTCCTTACTACTGCTGTGGGGCTCACGCACACATTTTAAAACCTGACTGAAATATTTAGCTTTCCAGGGTGAAAGATTTTTTCGGTTTTCCCCCCATACTACACTGAAAGAGCTTGTGTCTACTGAAAACTGCATTAAAACAGAACATGAGGTATGGTTGCCTAGCACACTGTGGTCGTTTGTCATTTATAAAAACATCAACGTTAACTATTTCAGGGTTTTGAAGTCCTTGTTCTGGAATCAGTCATTCTATCCACGAAAAAGAAGTGCATTTCGAGATGGAAAAGTAAAACAAGGATACCTTTTTAAAAAAATTTTACAGGAAAAAGCAAAGATTTCTAATAAAATAAGCTAAAAACTGATACGAAGTATTGAAGATGATTTATATAGGCTTTTATTGTAGCATGCACATTCTTAGACAAAGTTATTGCTGCTACTACCTCTTCTTGAACATAAATACTAATAAAAACATTAGATCATTTACTTAACGCTAAATGAAACTTGTTAATTACACTCCATTGCTGGAAATGGGAATCAATTTCCGAATTGCTCCAGCAATGTGACTTGACTTCCTTTAAATAAAATTTTTGCTTTGTTTAATTTTGTGAGCTAGTTAGTTAAAGGACATCTAGTCAGGACCAGAATGTCTAATCCACTAAGCCAGAGTACTTCTTTCTGTCCTATGTGTGATCCAAATATAATGTTAGACCTATACATCTGAAGCATCTCTGCAGTTGCAAGCTTTCAATCCCACTGAACACAATTTCCGCACCTCTCTTTGACAGGTGGTATAAACATTTCCACCTGAGCTAGAGAGTACCAGGAGGGCCCATGAGCAGGATTGTAATATGAGAGAGAACTCAGGGCCAAAGACTGGGTAGGCAGTTTAAAACCATCCCCTGTCTAAAGGGCTGGGCAGAAAATAATTTACATATGAGGCTAACATGGGCAGAGAAACCAAGAGAGTTGGGAAATGAGGAGCAGAGAGAGAATAAGGGCGTGGCCTGGGAGAATTCTAGAGAGAGTGTGGTGTCTGCGGCTGGTATTTGAAGGATTGTCACATGATTGAAAATTTACCCGGAAGCACATCATCATAGAAGAGGTAATATTATTCACTATCATGCTATTGATGTCTCCCAAGCCACACATGACCAAACTGGCCTCCAACAGGGCACTGGCACAAGTTCCCGTGACATGGTTGATGCATTAAAGGGGCTAGGACAGAATCTTTTAGCCAAGCTACTTAAAAAAAAAGTCTGGATACACTCACTCTCTCTCTTTATAGTCCTCCATTAATGCTGGAAGTTTTTTATTGTGAACTAGAACATAAAAACGGAGGAGTGTATACATATGTACAGTTCAATAAACTATCATGAAGCACACACCCATGCAACCACCATGAGGTCCAGGAATAGACCCTTGCCAGCTCCCAGAAGCCCACCTCATGCCCCAGCAAAGACATCCACTCTCCTGACTTTTATGGCAACTGTTTCCTTCCTTTTCTTTATGGTTTTACCACTTAAGAAGACATCACTAAGAAACCAGAATTTAAATTTGCCTGTTTTTTAACTTTATATAAATGGAATCTTGCAGTATGTATTATTTTGTGTCTGGCTTTTTGAATTACTTTGTTCAATATTTTGTTTCTTGATGTATTATACTCTGGATATGAGTTATCTGTCAATGATACATGTTTCAAATACTTGTTTCATTCTATGGCTTTTCTGTTTACTCTCTCAATAGTGACCTTTTATAAATACATATTGAAATTTAATTATATTCTTTTATGTTCCATTAAAAAACTGGGAGGATTTTGAAAATGAATATGTTTATAATATTTGTCTTTCACTTCTTCAACAGAATATATATTAATACTACCATTTATTTAGGTCTTTAATATCTATCAATAACATTTTATAATTTTTTGAGGACAGGTCTTTTGATTCTGAGACAATGGAATACCTAGATTATTTGACACCTGAAGAGTATCATATTTCACTTTCTCTATGTGACAAGATTAGTTTCAGAAGGAATTACATAATTATCAGTAATAATATTTTCCCTGATTTGTCCTTTTGTTCTAAAATAAACCAATAATTAAAAATAGTAAATGTCAATTACAAATATTATTAAAATTCAATAAAAATAGTTCATGCAGAGTTGAAATCCTGTCTTTTGCAGCAACGAACTGGAGGTTGTTATCTTAAGTGAAACAATTCAGACACAGAAAGAGAAACACCATGTGTTTTCACTTATGAGTGGGAACTAAATAACATGCACACATGGAAGGGGGGTGACGGACAGTGGGGACTCAGAGGGGTGAGAGTGGGTGAGAGAGGAATGGATGATGAGAAATTACTTAACGGGTACAATGTATGTCACTACAGTGACTGATACGCTAAAACTCTGACTTTACCACAATGCAATGTATCAATGTAACAAAATTACACTTGTACCCCCATAAATTTATGCAAAAACAAAAATTTAAAAATTAAAAGAAATTTACACTTACCAAACAAAATAACAACTTGTAATTTGCATTCTATTTCATTGCTTTAGATTTTAGGCACCAAATAGAAACTCCAAGTGGTCACGTAGTATAATAGAAATTAAGTAACTTGAGCTTCTATTTCTTTGTCTTTACTATCACTGTACTAGCAAGTTCTTTATTTTGAAGCTCTTATTTGAACTCGAGTAGGTAGTAACTTTGGGGTAGGCAACACAAACTGTGACCAGGGGGCTCAAATGATTCCAAGCAGGTGTGGACTTACTCTCAAAATGAAACACATCTAGCTGAATATGTATGTGCAGTTGTCCCTTTTCTCCTTATTGAGTTGTAGAAATTCTGTTTATTCTAAATGAAGCACATACCTCCTCCTACTTTGTCACTTGCCTTGTCACTCTTAGTTGTGTCTTTTGATGAATATACATTCCTATTTGTGATGTAGCCCAGCTTACCCATCTCTTTGTTTACAGTTATACTATTTGCATTCTGTTTGAGAAACCCCTATATACAGCAGGTCAGCTTCTTAAAGTGTTGTTATTTTGTTTTTGCTTTTGTCAGAAGACAAGATCATGATAAATTTAGTTAAATGATCTTATTGGCTTTCATTTGTGATTTATGAATTGGGGCAGCATTTCCTCTAAAAGTTTAGAAAAGGCCCTCCAATACTCTGAGCACAGGAAGTGGGCTTTGTAGGCAGAAAAGCACTGAAGACAGCAGGAACAGGAACACAAGGTGGATTGGTCAGCGCCATGTTACTTCAGGTTATTTTCCTCGTGAGGGTCAAAGCAGAGGGGACTTCCTTATCATGCCGAGCACAACTGGCCTGTTTGGGGATTTGCTTATTCTCTGTCTCTCTCTCCTGATTTCTTGGAAGGTCATATAAACAGTTTTGTTTCAGTTTGGTGACATGGAATTGTAGCTCGAGTGACCCCATTTTGTTTGGCTCGTTGGGGCATAGTGAAGGAGCTCAGTCCAAAGCAATGGCTTCCTATAAATTTTATTTAATACTTTAGTTATATAATCTACCTGGAATGGGTTTCTTGTAGGGGTCGCATTTCATTTTTTTCCCCATGTGGACAGCAACTGACCCAGCAACATTTATTGAAAAGACCATATTTTCTCCACTCTGCTGCAGTGTTAGCTTGGTCAAAAATCAAGCAACCATCCTGTGAACTCTTTAGGACTCTATTCAGTTCTGTTGGTTTGTCTGTCATTGTAACAATTCCACATTGTCTTTTGTCACCTTATATTAAGTTTTGATGTCTGGTAGTTCAAGTCCTTCTACTTTGTTTTTCTTTAAGCTCTCCTTAACTGCTTGTGGCCTTTAACATCTACTAATAAATTTTGAACCAATGTGTTAGTTTTCTAAAAAAAAGCAACACACTCAAACAAACCGTGTTATAATTTTGATGGAGATTGCTTTGGATCTGCAGATTAATTGGTGGAGAATTGACATCTTTACAATATTGAATCTTCCAGTTCTTAAACAAAGTATGTCCCTCTATCTTTTGGGATTTCTTTAATTCCCTACAACACTTTATGGCTTTTTTTGTGTGTGGAGGTCTTGCTTTTCTTTTTTTAGACTGGTTACTAGATATTTGATGACTTTGATGCTATTGTAAGTTTTTTTAAAAAAATCTAATTTTTATTTGTTAGCTCCTGGCATATAGAAACAAAATCGCTGGTACATAGAAATACCTTCCATCCAACAATCTTTCTATATTTATTTGTTAATTCTAATAGTTTATCTGTAGATTCTTTTAGATTCCATACATATCTTCATAACTTCTGCAAATAGTGACCGTTTTGTTCCTTCCTTTTTCTCTTCTTTACATTTTCTTATTGCATAGGCTAAGACCTCCAATATAGTGTTTAATAGAAATGATGATGGCAGAAATCCTTGTCTAATTCCTAATTGCAGAAAGAAAGCTTTCAAAATTTTGCCATTAAATATGATATCTTCTGTAGGGGTTTTTGGGGGAGATATTTTTTATCAGATTAAGTAAATTCCTTTATATTCCTAGTTAAAGTTTTTTTTCATAAATGGATATTGAATTTCATTAAATGATTTTTCTGTATCTATTGTGATAACTATAAGATTTTCTCTTTTATTCTATTAGTATAGGTGTATTATTGAAATTGATTTTTTAATTTTATGGGGAATTAAAAAAAGCATACAAATGTGGGCAGAATGAGTTTCACACATCCATCCTCTAATTTTAACAATTATCTCATAGCTCACCTTTTTACATCTATATACCCATTACTTTCCCTATGTTTTTCTGAAAAAAATCCCAGGCCTCATATAATTTGTTCTGTAAATATTTCAGTATGAATCTCTAAAAGACATAATTCTTTTTGAAAACATAACCACAATACTATTTTCACCTAAAATTTTTAATAATAATTCATTAATAGAAAATACCTAATGTTCCCTCAAAATTTCAATTGTCTTATAAATGTTACTTAAATATAAATGATTTTCATTTGTTTCATTTTTACAGTTTTTCTTTTGATTCAGAGGTCCAAATAAGATGTATACATTATGATTGCTTGATAGGCCTTTTAAATCTCCTTTCATCTGCAGGTAACTCTTTGTTTCTTTTTATATTTTTGCAATTTACCTGTTTAAAAACCTTAAATTATCCTGTTGCATTATCCACAATCTGGATTTTCTGGTTGCTTCCCCAGAGTGTCATTTAACGTGCTTCTTAGTTCCTCTGTATTTCTTGTTAATTAGTCACTAAATCTAGAAGCTTGATTTGATTTTGGTTTGATTTAAAAAAAAAAAAACTTTTAACAACACATCAGTGATGCTGTGTTCTTCCAATGGGAAGCACCGGGTGTTAATTTTCTTTCTTTTTTTCATGTTGGCAACCATTGTTCCTCAAAGCCTAGATCTCTTAGGTGATTGATTTTTTTATATTAACGAACACATGCATTTCTAGAATAATTTCAACTTTGGTCATAATTTATTTTCAATTTTGGATATTAATGTTCTAATATTTGGTTAGGATTTTTACATCTCTGTGTAGCAATGAGATGGTCTAATAATTGGCTTTGTTCCCTTAGGTGGTCTCTAGAAAACACCTTCCACTTTGGACATGAGCTCAAGTCTATCTGAGGCATCTGTACAGAGATGTTCAGCTTTAGAAGCTGAACCTTTTAGTCTCACTCTCTTACACCGCCTTCCATAGTACCCGGGGCACTGGCATTACCACAAAAACTTTCATGATACCACATCGTGGTCAATAGGCTCCCTGTTGATCAACGCCCACTACTGCAAGCTCTCAAATGGGAGGAATGTTATCATGGGAATAAGAAAGGGTGGTGGAGTAGTGGGAAGACAACACCCCCACTGCCTACCCAGAAAATGCCCTAGATGTCCTGGAGTTAGAAGTTAGTGAAGCAATAATGTGTATCAAAAAGAGCCCTGGACTAGCAGTCAGGAGACCGGGTTGGGAGTCACCACCTATTTTGGGGCTCCCATTAGCTTATGTTTAAGTTCAATTGGTTAAATTAGATAACATTAACATCCTTTTCAGCTCTAAAATTCAAGATTTAAATTCTAAAAGTCAATTTAGCTATTTCCCTGGATGCATCATCCCCTTGAAATTCCAGCCAATGGGTAACCATAGAATCATTAAAAAGAAGGAGAAGAAAAGCTCCACAGAACTCAGAAGGGCTTTAAAAACATCTAGCATAGGTCCCCATTTTACAAACAGAGACCACGAAACTAGGTAGACTTCTTCAATAGGGAGCTTGACAGGAATCTGTACCTAGGTCCTCCTCCAAGTTTCTTTAGTCTTGGCAGCCCGTTTTGCTTTTGTTTTGTAAACAATAAAGATAGATTTAATATCTTAGCTCTATCTTCCAATTTCCCAGCTTCTTTCAGACTTATAGCCCTATTCTTGAAAGAAACAGGCAACTGGAAGACAGAGTCATAAAATCTGAGAGGTGGGTGGCAAATTGTAGGTCACCCAATTTGCCCTTTGGTGTAGGGAACTGGAGCCTTTGGTCCAGAGAGGGTGTTTCCAGGTGGGTACGGTGAGACCAGAACAGAGGAAACCCCATTACCTGTTTCTGCAGCCTTCCCTACCCAACTCCTCAAAAGGGAGGAGCCAGTGCTGTCCGGGCTCCAGGTCAGCCCTCTGCGCCTTCCCCTCCCTCACCCCAAGGGTATCATATCACCTTCCCTTTGTTCCTCATTTCCTCCCAGGAGAGGTAAATGTCCAACACTTTTAAAGGACCGTAGAACTTTCATTAAAAAAGCAAGTGAAATTTTATCTCCAGATTGGGGAAAAAAGAAATATTTTCTTTTTCTAGAGTCCTAAGAACCATGCTGCAGTGATAAATGGAAATCGAGCAATCTCTTATTTTAAATATTTATTCTTTAGCAAACTAGTTTATTCACAATGATGCTATCTCAGTTTTGAAAAGGTTTCTAGTAGGCCCCTTAAATAAATTGTTTTCCTAAAACAAATAAGATGTTTTATTATCCTAAGCAGCAGGAAGTTTCCTATTGCTTTGAACATGGGGGAAAAACCAACAACTCAGGATCCATTTCGTCAAGGCTGGTTCCTGGGCAGAGGAAAGAAACCCTGTGTAATAATACATTTTGTAGTTTGTATCCATGTCAAGGCATATAAGGGAAATCATATCATCAAATAATTATTAATTATAGAAAATTCATTTAAATTTATTAAAATAATGTTGCTTATATGATCGATTATTGTATGATATGGTGCGTAAACATTATTGATTCGTTGGGAGAACTGGCACATCATAAATCCTTTCCTGGCCTCACCTACAGTTTCTTACCTGTAGAATAGGAGAGTTAAGATGATCTCTGAAGTCCCTTCTAGAACCAACATCCTATGCTTCTACCTACTGTACATCTCCCTTCAAAGTGCAAAGACCAGCAACACCATTATTATGCCACAATATTTTTAGCATTCAACTTCCAACCTTTCACCGTTCCAAAAAAATTTCGGTGTCTCGTATATTAAAAAATCGTTAAGGGAATCATCAAAAAGAACTTGTTCACCAACACTGAAAAATCCATATACTATAAAAATCGTGGAGAACGTAACATAATGTTGAAACTGCTTCTGTGTAATGTGAGGTACAGTC